>WEIV01007347.1:11770-47664 GCA_013390005.1 Calyptomena viridis | reverse complement strand
CGTTGCGGCCGCGCAGCTCCGGCGCAGGCGGAGGGGGAATGTAACGCCGCTTGTGTCGTTGGCAGGATCCGAGCGCAGCCGCGGGAGCCGCCTCTGCTCGTGGCAGCCTGCTGTCACCTTCCTTTCTGGCAATGGGGAATGGACTCTCGGACCAGACGCCGATCCTCTCTAGCCTGCCTTCCTTCCAGAGCTTTCACATCGTCATCCTGGGGCTGGACTGCGCTGGGAAGACGACGGTGCTCTACAGACTGCAGTTCAATGAGTTTGTCAACACTGTCCCCACTAAAGGATTTAATACGGAGAAAATCAAAGTGACGCTGGGCAACTCGAAAACGGTCACTTTCCACTTCTGGGATGTGGGCGGCCAGGAGAAGCTGAGGCCGCTGTGGAAGTCGTACACAAGGTGCACCGATGGCATCGTGTTTGTGGTGGACTCCGTCGACGTTGAGAGAATGGAGGAGGCCAAAACAGAACTTCATAAGATTACTAGGATATCTGAGAATCAAGGAGTGCCTGTCCTTATCATTGCTAACAAGCAGGACCTGAGGAACTCTCTTTCCCTTTCTGAAATCGAGAAAATGTTAGCAATGAGTGAGCTGAGTTCTTCAACACCCTGGCATTTGCAGCCTACATGTGCAATCATTGGAGACGGACTCAAAGAGGGACTGGAGAAACTACATGATATGATAATTAAGCGAAGGAAAATGTTGAGGCAGCAGAAAAAGAAGAGATGAGTTCTATTTTGACCTTTCTATTTTAGAGTAGTTACATGGTCAAAATTTGACGTAAGAAGGCTTCCAAATCCAGGCCTGCCTGTTTGGATGCCGTTAGGCTTAGTTACGTTGAACAATCAGTTGCACAACCTTGCTGTGTGGAAGGAAGGCTGTGCAGTTGTGGATTTTTTTTTTTTTAACTAATCTCTTCTAAGTTTTATGGCTCTGTATTATTTCAGAAGCCCTAATAGATGATGTAATGCTATCAGGAAATGGATGGGTGGGTATATGTGACATGGATGTCTAAATAGCCAAATAAAACGAGGGTTTTCTGCTTAGTGTTGTACTCATATGTTTGAGGGTGCCCTCCGCAAGCAGTTTGCGTTGAAGGTGTTTGTGTTTTTAAACTTGTAATGCTCGTAAGTGGAGTGCTTAGGTGAACATTATACAGCTTTAAAAACATGTATGAAGCTAGTAACCCATAATTTCGTTGAGACTGTTTTTTACCTTGTTTGGGGATTTCTATGAAAGTTTGGCCACATTTGTAGGTTTTTGGGTTTTTTTTAATTTGGCACTTCTTGAAATTGAATCATGTTCAGTTCAAATACTTGAAATTTTAAATGCTGTGGATTCTTCCACTGATAAGAAAGACTTTGACAAGTAAAAAATGTAACCAGCACAGTGGAGCATGAAAAAAGTGGTTTCCCAACATATAGCATGGTTTTTGGTATGCAAGGCTTTTATTTTCTAGAAGTAGCCACTCGTCATTATACAGTGCTAATCAGGTTTAAACTGTTACTCAAAATTAGTAATTTATTTCTGAATGGTGAGTAGTATGTCCTCCTAGTAAGAAAGTAAAAGTTGCAGTAGAGGAGCTATAAGGAACAGCTCCAGCTGCTGTGGTAGTAACCAGTGCAACATTCTTTGCTCTACTGGTGACTTTCCTGGCAATATAACATAACAAAGTAAAGATGGAGTTAAAAATTAGCAGACCACATCTTGTATCTCCCCAAAATAGCCCATTTTATTAAAGTGGTATTGCTATGTCACTTTCAACGTATGCTTTTTTTATTGTGACTCTTACAGTATTTTGTGGTTAGGAATGTAATAATGCTTTATACACTCAAACATTAGACACTGCGGGGGTGGGGGGGAGGGAAAAGGGGGAAGAAGATTTTCAAGATGGGCCTGTGTTCTGCTTTAATTATGCTTTAAGCTGTTCTTGTTTACAGAGTGTGCAAACAGTGTTAACTGGGCAGGATAGTGCTTGATGGAAAGGGAGGTTTTTCTTACTGGTACAGAGCTTCAAGTGACTCTAGATACTTGGTTAGCAATTAAAAGGGCTAAAATAGAGCCTGAATTTTTAAGACTAACTTTAGTGGTGCTGTAAAAATTCATCAGAATGTTAGATTATCTTTTAACTTTTGTTGGAAATACCAGATTAAAGAAAAAGTAAAAAAAAAAAAGCAAAATCTATTTCCTCCTCTCAACCAGCAAAGTAATACATTTTTCTTACCTGCTTCCATGTATCAAGAGGATGACAGCTACAAACCTGAATGTCAATCGATGTAACTTAACTATGTTTCAGAAAAAAAAAATCAAACTTTTTAACCAGCAGCTGTTCAACGAGGAGGTAACCAAAAATGCACTTTAGTGTCTTCAATAACTGAAAGTGACAGCTGTTTGGGGTTTTTTTATTACATCTTGGTCCTTTTTGAATAAACTGAAGTAGCTTCCAGTGGAGCTTTTGTATGTTGGTTATATATGTACCTGCACTGGTGACATTGTAAGTCACTTACTCAAGTAATGTCTATATTTATAGAAATGTGGATGACTTCTTAAACCTCAATAAACAATTCAAAACAAGCCTGCAGAGAGGAGGTGTCTGACTTCTTGTACTGTAGTGGTACCTTCTCATTGACTTCTGTGCACATAGTTCTGCTGTTTTGAGAAGCAGTATTTCTGTTCAAAACCAAAGTCTTACAAATATGGTGAGGTTCATAAATGTCACTGTGTTAGAAGTTGGAGGTATCTTATTGAAATTGTAAGATCAATAACATGCCTATATTCGCAGAAGAAATACTAGCTGCAGTGGCTCCTTTCTGAAGTGATGGATCTTGCAAGACTTGAAAAATCTTTTATATAGCTGAACCTATTTTGTGTTATGTGCAATGTTTAATAGACATATATGCAATGTTAGGCATAGATCACATGTACTCACAGGTGGTACTTGATTTAGTGTCTTTAGGCTCATGTATTTGAAGCTGTACTCCACGTGTACTTAAGCCTCTTCAGATTTTACAGCAGTGAGTGGAATGTGTCCAGATGGGAAGCTTCTAATTAGTTTCAGGACCCAAACATAGACAAGATGAACTTTGTTTAGCCTGCAAATGAAAATGGCTAAGTTTGAACAAGAATATTCAATCCTTTGTCTCAACCCCCTGATATTTTCATTTGTTTATGTAACTGATGGCACATCTAAATGTAGGTTACTATTAGTCTTGAAAAAGCTATGCAAGTGATGCTGAGCCCTGTGAATTTGGGGTGTAATTGGTATAATCTGGCTAATATTTTCCTTCCTATCAGATGCACTGTGCTGCTAGGCTAAGGAAAGTGAGATGGCAGGCTGGCTCTTTGTACACAGGAAACAAACTGTGATATCAAATACTAATTGCTTCATTTTCAATATTCATTAAGCTTCTATTTGGAATAGTTAAAAAGGCATACTGCTTGAAAAAAACAACTGTATTTTGTTCTGCATATTAAACATACTAGTGTTTTATCTGGTGACAGCATAAAAACAGCAATGAATGATTTTAATTACAAAGATGTGATTGATCTGTACTTTAGCACTCTGGAGGAAAAAGAGAAGGTGGAGGGTAGTGTTTCTAAAATGTTATGGTTACTGACTTGAAAGTAGAAGTCTTTGGGGGCTGAGTTTTGCTTTCAAGCTATACCTTTATCTGTACTAGAACTGTTTTGCTGGAATTTTACAGTAACAGTTCTGAGTACAATATACAAATGTAGCTGTACCTACAAAGCTGTGTTTTGTATTACTATGACGAAGTCTTCAACTATGAACAAAATGGTGATTATAGTAGAGCATTCAGTATTTAACTGGTTGAGTTTCTGCTGGTACAGTCCTACCAGCCTGGGATCACTGTCTTCTCTATGATGAATTGTCAGTTCTGGCCTAAATACTGGTACGTGTAAGAAAATCTTTAGAGGAGCTGAATAAGCAGGTGTGATTTTGTTACAGTACTGGAGTTACACACCTTAGAATACTGTTTGCTAAAAGGGCTACACTGTAGCTAAAGGGCTACACTTTTCTTGCTCTGTTCTTCAAGATTCTAGGTAAATATCTTTAGATGCTTCTACTTTAAGGAGGTAAGGAATTGCATTTAAATTGATGCAGCACTATTGAACAAACCACGAAGTCTCATAACCTTATCACTGTTGTTTTAGCTTATAAAAGTTGTTATGGCATTGCCTCAGCTCTTTATGTACATGCAATTGTTTACAGTTAACCAGCCTTCACGGTCTGGTCTCTGTTTTCTAACTGTGTAGCTGCGTGTTAGTTTAGGACTATTTCAACTAGCAAAAATACTGTAGGATGGTGAGACTCCTTCATGTTCTAACATCACTTTATTTGCATTGCACTGAATGTGCATTTACATTTGAAAAAAACATACATGTTTTCAGCCAGGTCGTAAGTGAAACCTTTCTCCAAATTTTTGTGTTTTATTGAGACAGGAGTGGTCCTTTGTGTGGAAAGCAATATCCGCAGCCGGTCCACAGTTCCTAGCCTGACTTGAGTGCTTCTGTACCACTTTACACAGCACTTTGGTCCTGCAGGAATTCATTATCCAGGATTTGGTGGTCACAGCGCAGTGAGGAGCTGAAAGTAGTCAGACCTGTAAGTTGGAGTGAAGGCAGTTCTGCCTTCTTTGTGGTGTTATCTGCATTTGGATCATATGTTCACAAATATTGCTATAGTCAATTCGTGTCTGACTGAAACTTCGTTGGGAGCTGAGTGTCATTCTTGACATGGGAGGAGGATTTAGATACTGCACTGATGCTATGAAGGATTTGGTAAGGCAGTGTGAAAAATGTAGGCAATCTGCATCCCCTGTATATAGGGCACCAACCCTAACATGCAGTTGAGTCAGCTGTCAGATTGCAGTGCATGAAGGCCGGCAAAAGCGTGCTCATAGTGCTGCCTAGCTTCTGAGAGAGAAATGTAGGCATGAATCAGTGCTTTTAGGATCAGAATTTTCGCTTTGCTGGTGGGTGACTCATATTCTGAGAGGGTCGCAGTTTACAGCCCGCTCTGATATTTTCGTGTCCCCAAGCCAAGACAACCCTTGTTACTGCTGGGAGGGATGTGTAGGGAAATACTTGTTTAGTCTGAGGGATGAGGAAAGCTTTTTTTTTTTTTTAATCCTGACTGACATAGGTATGTGGAGGCCTGCCCCTCATGCTGCTCTGGAGGCTGTGATTATTTTTAGGAGCAGTATGAGACTGCAAAGCTGTGTGAATAAATTGAAAGGAAATACGCGGCCTGGCTTCGCAGCAGGGTGATGCCGGGGGTTGTCGTGGGCTTCCACAGCCATCCTGCCTATCTGACAACAAAGTAAAGGTCCAATATGTAGCTGGTACCAAGGTAAAGTATTAGTCAGTAAAAAAGTAGTAAAAAATCCCACACAGCAAATAAGGGACTTTAGTTTTCTCCATGCTGGTGTTGTGTTCTATTGGTGCTGGCTGCGAGTGAGCCAAGGGACTGATGGATGGGTGATGCTGCCTGCAGCTGCCTGCTCACCACAGGGGCGAGTCATCACTGATTTTACAAAGGCAAGCCCAAAATCTAGGGAGAAAAAGTAGGCAAAGAGGCTAGACAGTACTTACAGGCTAAATACCTGCTTGCAAAAAGCTCAGGAAAGTAAGAGATAATAATCCCTGGGCTTTGAAGATTACAGTTTCTTAGTTCCAGCTATATTTACGCAGCTGCTTCACCAGAATTAAGAGCTAAAGATGACAGAAGAGTTAGAAAAGAGAAGGTCAAGTACAGTTGTAGGGTGTGTGAAGGGAGAGAAGATGTGAAACTGTTAGGTTTTTTCCTACCTTTTCAAGGCACATCGATCCCTAGGGAAATAGATATGCTTTTAGCCTGCTTAATCGGTTCAAAATCTTTATTATTTTATGCTCTGCAGTTTTCCTATTGCTGAAATAAAACAATACCTCCTTTAAGAAAGCCACCTAATCGCTGCATTAATCTCTGAGTCCATTGACAAAAGAGAAGTTTAGCAGTGGTGTTGAGCCTTGTGAGGGCTCCTGGCTGACTCACAAGCGGCTGTATTTCAAGGTCCTCTCTAAAAATAACAGAATGGTAGAATTTAGGTCAGGCAAGGTAAAGGTGTGAAGCCTGATACCTCAGACACTAACTATGCATAGTCCAGAGATACCACCAACCCTGTAACCACTTATCTTCTGTTACCCCCTTATGAATGATGATTTAGGATAATTTCCTTTGGAACATAACATTGTCATCTTTTTCCTGTTTGTGTCATTTGCCCTAAAATCTTTAACAGGTTGTTTTGATATTGGAACACCACTGAGTTGGGTGTCATAAGGATGAGTTTGCGAATGAAGAAGGTCAGGAAGGATTGTTCACCTTTGCTTCTATGACTTGGTTAGCTAACACCAGTCTTTTTGTAAAGCAGGCTTAACATGAACAAAGGTGATCTAAAAGAAGGAAATTTTCTAAGAATACGTTCTTGTTTCTAACATTAGCTGAACTCCACTGGTCTTATAGTGTATGCTGTTGAAGCCATGGGCTGCTGCTCCTGTCTTGACACCAGTTGCATGATGATCTCTAAGATGCCTTCAACCATTTGCATACAATGAGTGCAAGGTCTCTATGGTAATTCCAAGTTTATATATCTATAATGTATATTTTAAGCTGTCTACTTGAGGTGTTTCTGTGGGTCAATTTAGTTTCTCATAGAACCTTGATTCTTTGTGAAGCATAGTACATCAATGTCTCTGCAAACACAGCTTATTCTTACTTGGTTCTCGTTATAAGTGATAGAGTAAATCTATGGATTATTAATAGCATTGTTTCCCTTGAACTGCAGGCATTGAATCTCTATTTGAATCAGATACGTACATATATGTATATATTCCATTTTACTTGATTATACTGTGTTTTGTATACAAGCTGAATTTTGCTAACCTTAGAAAAACTAGCCTTCCTGATTTTAATTAGCTTAGGAAATTGACTTGTACATTTAAAGTCACTGTACTTTAGCTGTAATCAGTCATGTTGCACTGGAGACAAACAGGATTCTTGGACTGAGCCCACACTGATGCTTTCTGACAGTTCTCCTATTGCCACATCAATACACATTCCTCACTGTGTCCTGTGGTAGCACTGGTACCAGCAAACTGTGTTTCTATATGGTTCAGCAACTGTTCCTGCAACTCTGTCATAAAACTTGCTTCTGTACAATGTTTGATTACGTCCTGCTATTGCTGTAATCCTGATAGGAGACTGAAAAACTTTGTGCAAAGACTCAGGTGCACACTGCAATTTAAAATAAATACATCAAAGCATGTAATTTAGTACTGAACTAGCAGAGTTAATGCTGGAAATTGGAAGATTCGTACATCCAACCCCCATTGAGTGTTGGTCATTTTATCCTTGAAGTCTCTTCATCTGTGTGTAAAACAAGCTTCTCATAGTCGCTCTTAAATTTAAATTCATGCTGAAAAGTGCTGGGAGATACAAAGGTATTATAGAAATACAATGAAATTAAAAGTAATAGACTGTAACACTAACTCAGTTTTTTTGATTCACTTGCAATATATTTGTGTTCAATAGTTACGCATCAGGAAATCATACTATTTAAAAAAAATTCATTTGATAGTTTAAAAATACAAGTTCAACATACTGTATTACCTCTGTATGTGCTTCAGCTTCACAGAAAACAAAAATATTACAATAGTTGAAAATAATAATGTATTTCATATAAATCAGTGAACATTCATAAACTGGATTGTTTATTTGTTTACTGTTACTGTGATTACCTGATTTTTGTTTGCATTTGAAAATAGCTATTAAGCAAAAGTAGTCAAAAATTATTTGGTTTTATATTTAAATTGGGATGAATATATGGTCTTCCAAATTAGACAAATAAAAGTTTTCAAGTAAAGGTTATTTGAAAGATCTTGAGTTAAAGTAACATATTTTCTTAAAATAAGCTTTTATTTCCAATAATAACAAAAATGGCTGGAAATACCTTTGAAAAGATAGCTTTATTTTATACAGTAGAGTGAGAGAAGTATGTTAGAGTGATTTCAGACCTCAGGATTCAGAGGGTCTCCTGTTCTCGCAGCCGTTCCTGGCTGTAATGAATCAGTCTGCACAGGATGTGGCTGCTAACAGATGATAATGCAAAGTGAAGGGCTGGGCCATGAAAAGCCCCAGGGTGGCTCAGCGTGGTGCTGAGTTCTCACGAAGAGCTGATTGCTTTCCAAAAATAAGAACAGGAACTAGGGCAGATAATCCATGTAAAATGCACTTTCCACCCTTACCCATTCACAACAATTTTTTATTTTCAGTATTATAGAGCTTTACATGTTGATTACATACATAATCCATCCAAGCACACACACCTACCTACAAACTTCTGTCCTATTCTTGCAAACCCTGTTTGTGAGAATTTCTCTGGGCCTGTTTTGTGGGTGTAACTTGAGAATACAGAAAGAGATTAATGTTTTTCCATCTTCTAAACCCAAATGTGACTGGAAACATGACAGTACTAGAAATATGATTGTTTGGAATTATTTCCTCTGTTTAAATCTTTCTTTTTTTTTTTTTTAGGATAAGGTAATCTGGGCTGTTCACACTGCATGTGATACATGCTCTTGTGGTAGCATTACCACTGCTCAGAGTTCACGTTGTGTCAGCACTTCTTTTATAAATATAGATCCTTATTTCAGAAGCTTAATAACATAATAAGCCTTGAAATTTTATTCTTGTCTGAAACTTGGCACACAGTATTAATTTTGCCTTTTACCACATTAAATAAAAATAGATATTAGAGAGGAAGGTAAAGAAAGAAAAAATAAACTTACTGTGTTTTGCTGCCTTTTCTATCTCAATCTTAATTTTGTTTGTTGAAATGAAGTGGTGTGAACTCACAGTTCCAAATGGAAACGTTTGAAAGTTTTTAAGTTATATGTTGCAATTTTTAGCATTTTGAAGTCAGGCCTACACACATCCTACAAGTGCTACAAACTTGTGGAGCTCACGCATGGTGAGTGAAATTCTCTCATCAGCGTCAGTTGTAAAATTGGACATATACAGATAACAGAAACATGAACATGTCTTTCCTTAGTTTCATTAATATATAAGTTCAAGTCCTCTCATTCATGAAGTACATTTTCTTAACAGTGGTGATGTGTAAAATAAAATCAAATGCAGAATTTTCTCCATCTTGTGAAAAAAATCCATGCTTGTAAAATTTCCAGGCTGTTTTCTAAACCATAAAAAAAAAAAAAAATGGAGCAGGCTCTTGTGTCAGTAGAAGTGCTGAATCTTTTGATGTTTGCTCACCCCATCTAGATAACTCTGAAATTATCCTTAGGGTTACTTATGGGATAGCTTGCCTGGGCATAATATCTTCTTGCATAGATGCACATTTTTTCTTAAAGGTAGAACTAATACAGGGGTCTGTATTAATGATGGCTTTAGTCTGACCTAAATCACTTCTGGCTTTTTCCTTATGGATTCACTTAAGCCTCTTCACAGGAGGTATAGAATCTGGCTATTTGAATCTGCAATACTTTATTCTTCCTTTGTATTCATTTCATCTGCACGTACATGCCTGCACAAAGCAGCTCTTGCATTTCCTTACCAGGGAGCATTGATCTCCTCAGAGGACTAGACATACTCTTCACTCTTGCTTTGCCCAGCTAGTTTTATAAATGGCACAAACTCTAAATAATTTTTTTTTTAAAAAAGGGGGGGGGGGCACTTTTTTTTCCTCCTTCCTTTCAAATCGCACTTTCAGTGGGATGGCCATAATTATGTATTTTATGCTGGAAAATCCTTACTCACTTCAAGCGCTTTGGGTCAATTTTAGAGTACTCTGCCACTCAACCTGATTTTCTTTTCTTATTTACCTTCTGTGGGAAGTTTACCACATCTATAATGCCCTTGCAGGAGCTTGCTTTTAGTATATAGGCACGCAGTCAAAATTCATTTTACTTAATATTTACTTAAAAATTAGGTATTCTTGTCTAATTTAGGCATCTTGAGGTCTTTTTAGAGTTCATGGAAAGCAACTTGTTCGTCTAGGGTATAACTCATCTTAGTTCAGGAGCACTATCTAAGGCAGGTCAGATAAATCGCCTTGTGCTGTGGCTTGTTTCTCTCTCTGCCCTAAGAAAGCATAAGCTGATTAACTCTAATATAGACACCTGCCTTTTACACCAACTGTCTACATTTATATATGAAATGATAGGCCCAAATCTGTGCCAGCTACTCTGTTGGAAAACGCAGGTGTCTGCCATTTGAAATCTATGTCAATGCATGGCAGCTGAGAGCCTCAGGCAGTACTTTGCCCACCCCAGTGCTTCTGGGTGTTGGACAATGGCAACACCATTTGTAGAAGTAAAATAGAAAGACTGATATACTAAATAATATATGTTAAAAGAAGTTCAATGAAACGTTTTATTTACCATGAAGACCATATTTCGCAGTCCAGATATTCTTGTTAGAGAAATTGTAAACCAAATTACTTCCTCTAACAATGTTTTATGTCTCAGTAAAGCTACCTGTGCATGCAAAGGTAGCTTTTCCATTGAATTCAGTGGGTGCCAGATAAGGCTGTGGAGTTGTGCAACAAAACTGTCATTTCATCTGGAAAACCTTTTAGGTATTAAACTTTGTTTCTTTTTTTTGAAAATGCAAGTAAATCCCCACCTAGTCGTTGATACTGTAATTGAGTCTAGTCACCTGTGCCTGCTTCTGCATGTGTTAGGAGTTAGTTGCAATATCTCTGGTATGACCCCAGAAAGGCTACTGGCAATCAGCCTGAAATTGGTAGAGGGTGAGAGAGATTTGGTGAAAGAAAGTTTGCTAGCTGGTATTTAGGGCTGACCCTGCAGAGGAACAAGATGTGAATAAGGAGCTCCTTAAGCAGAGGAAATTATAAACTGCTCTGGTGTTTCCAGGTTTCCTTCTGTCTAACAAGGTATGTGTAACTGAAAGCCTTTCCGATAAGAAATCCCTGACTTTGGAGAGTGTATGAAAAGGGGACTTCCTTGTCCCTGTGTTGTGAAAATTGTAATAATTTAATATTTTTTTGTGTATCTATAATGGTGGAACTTCTTGTTGCTAAAGCCACTACAGACAATGTTCTGGAATTGTATACGACTTATTTCTTTAGGAAGCCAAACTGAAATGCTGGGAACTGTGGTAGAGGGAGGAAGAGACCTCGAAAGTAGAGATTTTAGGGTATAGTGTTATGAGCTTTGATTTTTAGTGAATTAATAAACCGAGCATATTATGCATTTCTGTAGGCTTGGGGAAAAGTGTGAGACTTTGTTTTGTTGAGGTAATTGCTTGATCTTAAGAGAAAGCTGTTCTGCAGGCTTACTGAGAGATCTGCATCCCCTAAATCACCATATCATCATGTGAAAGCACAGGAGGGTGTACCTCCTGGAGGCTTATCTCTGATGTGAGACCAGGTGCTATGACATTCTATCGGTTATCTCTAGTGAGAAAAATAACTGTACATAATCTCCAAAGCAGATATTATCTGCTTCCCTAAACATCCTGTTCACTCTGTGTATTGTGTGAATTAAACTGGGTTGTGAAGACATGGAAACTGGAACTGAGACTCCTTCTGGAAAGCTGCATTGTGCCTGTTAGCTTGCTTTCTCTCTTCTACTACAGATGTGCCTAGAAAGCCTTTACCTATTGCTTCTTGAGCCTGTGGTAATGAATTAATAATGCATAACAGAAAATTTAGCACTAGTAAGTGGTTGCACTGACATTCAGAGAGTTTTCAGTCCTGAAGAAGAGGAGAATGGTGCAGGGGTATGCTCTTCCAGAGGGTTAGAGGACCAACCAGGCTACACTTGGCTGTTTTGGGTAGAGTGGTTAGGAGTTTTCATGTTGATTGTTGGGTCATTGCTTTTTTTTTTTCTTTTGAGTTATTATTACAAACTGAAATGTAGAGATGTGAGAGTAAAGGCCTAAAACAAACAAGCAAAACACTCAAAAAAATGCAGTCTGCAAAAATATATGACAATGTTTGGAAGCTATTGTTAAAAAAACCCAAATCACCGCCATCAACCCCCCAAAAAACCCCTTTCATTTAATGAATGACTCCAAGTTTTGTTTGGTAATAGTAATACTTTATAGAGTGGAATGGTGTGGGTTTTGATGAGGTGTTTTTTGGTCGGTTGGTTTGGGTTTTTGTTTGGTTATGTTTTTTGTTTTGGGGGTTTTTGTTTGGTGGGGGTTTTTTTTGTTTGGGGGGATGTTTTTGTGCAGAGTGAACTACAGTTGTGTTGTTTTTATCAAGCCGTTCAGTTCAGTGGCCTTCAGCAATAAAGCTTCACAGATGCTCTCTGGAACTGGGCTGGTGGTGAGCTTGGCACAAGGCACAGAAGAGCTCCTTTTATTCAGCATGCTGAGTCGATGTAGGTGTTAGGTTACTTTTGTTGCAAAACCAGGACTTGTGTGCTGGCAGCCAGGAACCCTTCTTTTGAAACGCTCTAGACTTGCTTGAGCTCTCGGAGTCTGCCTTACCCAGCTCGGTGGTGGGAATCCCCCAAACAGTGTGTTCCGTGCAATTAAGAGCTCTTACAGTGCCAACAGCAGCTCACTGTGACTGAGGATTCAATTTGTGTATTCGCCCTTACAGCTCAGACTCTTGTTCCGTACAGTGATGGTGTTGGACTCTAATGCATTTCCATCCATGTACTGTACTGGGATTCTGAAAAGCTTGATTTAAATCTTGATGCAGATCAAATAATCCCGTATCCAAGCAGACTGCTGGTTTTTTTCCCTTTCTTGCCTTTACAAGAGCTCAAAGAGAACACTGGGGGTATGGCTACTCTTCCATAAGGAATGGAAACCCAGGACAGGATCTCTTGAGGAATATTTTGCCAGGGAGACAAATTTGTTGTTAAAGTACTTGAAGAGCCTTTTTGCTACATATCTTTGGTCAGCTGTCAGTGGCATCCAGAACAAGAGACTGTCAGTGTTTGTGTCTCTGGCCTGAAGAGCAATGCCACTCACATCACCCTCCTTTGCCTGACCATTCAGAGGCTTTGTCTGACCTCTGTGGGCTCCACAATGTGCCATGTTGTTCACATTCTTTCCTGGGGAAAGCGATTAAAGCCACTCTGACATGAGCTATTCCATGACAATGAGAGTTAAACTGCCTAGAGTTTCTGTCTCTCCAAAGGAGTGCAGGTGAGATGGCTGTCATTGCTGGCAGCAGGGGTCAATTGTTACCTTTCTGTGCACTGTTTCAGTTTGTGCTGGTTTGGTGAAATACTCTATTTTTTGCTGAAGCTGACATGGAAAAAAAACAATGAACATTTCTTATGATTCCTATTTGGATACTTTCAATGGTGATTCTTGGCTGGTAGGTGTTTGGAGATGCTTTGCTTACAGATGGATATATGCTGTTCTCCGGGGAAAAGGAGAACAAAACGGGGGGAGTAGAGACCCTCAGGAAGTCCCTGGGTCTGAATGACTGGGCTGGAGGTGCAGCCCTGTCCCAAGGTATATACCAGTAACACTAGGGTCCCCAAGCTGTCCTGCTTTTCCTTAGCACAGCCTGAGGTCTCTTGGCAGTCCCATGGAAATGTCACGGTGGCAATGTACATGGAGTGTAGCCCTGGTGTGCAGCCACGTGCACCTGCAGCTTGTGGAGGCAGCCCTGCGGTCCAAAGTCCTCTGCTCCCATAGAGCAGTCATACCTCGGGAGGGGTGGGACAGCCCAGCCTGTGTACTCTGTCCTCAGCAGTGTGAAAAAACAAGTATGAGGGACTGCAACTAGCTGGGGATGAGGTGGGTGGCTGGTGTGATGCTTCTGCCCAGCCTCAGTAGGCAGTGTGGGAGACCAGCTCCATGCAGATCTTACTCTGTTGTATGGGGAATGTTTGCAGGCATTGCCTTGGAATTCTCTGTTAGAGAAGGGGAGATGGATGTACTCCTTCTCACTGCCTGTCCAAGGCATGTGGAGAGGTCTGGTCTGGACAGTACGTACTTGACAGGTTTTCCTAGTGCGTCAACAAAACCCAGTGCTGTTTCTGTGGTTTGTCGTATGTGCCTGGTCTTTTTGTGGCAAGCTCCTTCAGTGTCTCCTCTTAGAAACTTTTCTGTGGCTTCCAATTATTAACAACTTCTAAGTTTATTCACCGTGATGAAGTGAAAGGGTTATAATCCAGTGGAATGCTGATTCTCCCAGATGAATAGTGTCTGGATAAGGGCTTTCCTGTAATCAACTTTGCAGTTTTTTAAGAATGTTATTTCCAGTATTAGCATTTCCTTACTAGCTTTTTTAATGATCTTTAAAAGTAATTTGGGGGATCTATTCAATTTTTTTATGGTGTATTTATTTATTAGGCTCAATACTAAGGCCAGATTTTATTTTATATTTGAAGTGGAATCTTTGACTTCTGTATATGCATAGGATGAGGTAGAAGAGTTTAAAAAATTTTTAAAAACTGTAAACAGCTACCTCTTTGGCTGTATCATTGATATTAAGCATTCAGTAAAAATGTTGCTTTGTTTCCTGTAGCTGTAGTGCCACAGTTGCCTGTGCAGCTGTAGTATGGCCCTCACAGTGAGCTGATCTGGCTCCAGTAAAATTTCTGGTTGATCTTCCAGTTTATCAGTTCTCACTGCAGCTGGCTGGACACATATGCCAGCACAACTGGAGGTGGCCATGCAGAGATTCAAAAGATGGGGCTGATGGTGGGAGTACCTTAAACCAGTGCTCTTGCTGGTGAAGAATCATGAAATCAGGGTCTTGATGTTTGCTGAGTAATAATGTGCACAAAATATAATTCAATAAAATGATACCTTTTTGTTAGTTTGGAAAAGCCGAAAAAAATATTATGAACTTGTAAGCATTCCCAGACAGGTATCATTGGTCACACTGGCTGACATCATCAAGATAAAGAGCTGGAATTGTTTTAAGTAGAAGTAAGAGGTGAACCTTACTTCTTAATAGTGTCTGTCTTAATCTACAAAAGGTTTCATATGACTGCTATTTTGATATTTTCTTCTGTTATATCACTGTCCAGTTACTGATGGCATTTTTTTTCAGTCTCAAAGCAAGGAATCTAAGTTTCTGAAAACTGCAAGTATACAATCACTGTACTTACTTATGGTGATTTGGTTTCTGATTCATTGATCAGAACGAGGTTGTTGCTGCAGAACAGGGAAATTTTGTAGGTTACAGTGTTATAAGCTTCTTTTAAGCTTATAAAAACTATCACAAAAGTAAAAAGAGTAAAATCAGAAGTTCAAAGTTCTTATTACATTTTAAAATTTCTGGGGTACCAGGTAATTTGTGAGGTCAATTACGAGATGTTATGACTGTCAAAGAGTTGGAAAACATTTTTTGTCTTTTGGGTTTTTGTCTTTTGTGTCTTTTGGTGTGGAGGTTTGATCGGTTTTAGTGGCTTTTTTTTTTTTTCTGTGTGTGTGTGTATGTGTTTTTTAATTTTGTTTTTGGTTTTTGTTTGGGCTTTCTTAAATGTTGTGATTGAGTTTTTTGGGTTGGGATTTCTTTTTTCCTATCCCACAACGACAGATAGATGAGATCTTGATCTTCCTCTGAAGGCTGGCAAATAAAGCCTGCAGACTGGTCGTTCAGGACAAAGAACTGTCTGTTCTGAGGGTCGTATTATCGTACCTCAGCCTGCTTGACTATTTCTTGATGTGTGTAAGGGGGGAGGTAGGCCTTGATCTTAATTGTACCTGTGCTTCTTCCTTTTCCTCTTCTTATTCCCCCCATCTACTCTGTAGGGAAAAAATATGATACCTTAGAAATGTCATGCTTGCTGGACTCATTTGGAAGTACCTTATCTTAAAGATTTGTGTCTTCAATTAATATGGGGTTGTTCAACATAAACAGTACCTGACTTTGGTATTAAGCAGTATTGCAACTTAAATTCTGATGTGAAATTCCTTTTCTTCAAATTTCATATCTAGTTTCTGAAGTGATATTGTCTACTGACAGCTTCTCAAATCACCTTGGTCAGCTCAGTTCCTGGTTAGAAAATTTTAGACATGTATGAAAGCTTATGGTGATAAAAAAGAAAAAATGTCACTTTTACTTCTTATTTAATTAAGTTTTTTAATTGATTGGTTGAAGTGAGGCATTATTTGGTTGTCTCAGATGATGTTTGTTTTCCTTACAAAAGGAGGTGAGCCGTAGCTTCTTTTAAGATGAATATAAATGATTCTAAAAGACACAGGAATGACAGTGTTGGCTACTGTCAGTCCATCAAATTCTTTGATTAGTAATTAGATTACCCAGTAATCCAGGGGATGAGGATGCAACTGGTCTCCCCTGGCACTACAGCCTCACCATTCTCTCCTTTCCTCTGCTGACAGGGCAGCCCATGAGGCAACAGGTAGCAATGGGTGCTCCCAGGGCTGGAAAGTACCCATGTACCATAAGGTTACTGCATCTGGGTTTCTGGACAGGTCAAATAGCTGCCTGTGAGGTGCTGCTTCCAGGTGTCTTGAATGGTTTGGGTGCCCTCGCTGCAGCATGAGGAGGTGCTCTGGCAGAGAGCATCTGTCTGTCTTGCTGGTCCTGACCCATGGGAACCAATGACTCACTGTTGAGGCCTCTTTATCTCTGGTGACTATGTAAACTGGAACTTACGCAGACAAGCTCCCTCTTTCCTGGTAAACCATCGTCTTGCTTCCTGTTTGTGGATTTATTAGGGTTTAGAGATGTGTGGGTGTGTACTTAAGGAAGTTTCAGCCTCTTCACTCCCTTTTAAGTTAACACCTTGTTGTGACAGCACTGGGAGCTTGGACTGTCCCTGTTGGATGCTGCATGATCCTTGATCTCCCTGGCAGTGCTGCCAGCCAGGAGAATTTTCTGCCACTCACAGCATCCCTGTTTCTCCTGCCCAGCCAGACCTCAACTTGGAGCTCACCCACTTGCCTTCTGTGATGCTGCCTGTATCAGGACGTATACTGGGGCTTATATGAAGAAAATAGGAGTAATGTATTCATTGTTTTATAAATACAATCACAACTTGTATTTGGTCCCACACAGCCTTTTACCCAGTCTTGCTTTTTCTATATTTATTTAGACAAAAAATAGATATAGTGAAGTTCTACTGCGTTATCTAAAGTGAAAATAGTCTTAGCTGAGTGATATGATTTGCCTTCAAATCTGGCAAACTTCATTGTTATTTCTGTGTCTTTTTGGGTAGTGGAATGACAAAAGATCTTGAAATTACTGAAAACAAGCCCACTGAAATGTAAAATATAATAATAAAAAGAACTGGTATGATTCTCCTTATCCTAATTGTCTCTCTTGTGATGTACAGGCAAATATCTGTTATGTTCCACTTGGTCTGCTGTTGTATTAGGTAATTGTTTTTTCTGTCACACTTCATAAATCAGGAATTTATCCTCAATAGAATTGATGAATAGATACCATAATCTTGTTATAACTGTGAGTAGCATGTCTTAAGCACATCATTAGGAGGCTTCACCATTTCTATCAGATATCTCTATAAAGAATTGAACATATGATAGTATAACACCACCTGTTAATTGTTTGGTAACTCCTTAGTATATATAGATATTCATATATACTTTGTGAAGCATGATAATTTCTTTAATACACAGAATTTATAAATATACATATCTATATATAGTTGAGAACAATTGAATTCAGGTTTATCATGATTAGGTACCCTTGGTGCCTACTCAGACCACATTTGAACATTAAAAAGAAGCAGTACTTGCTTTAGTGTTTACAGATGATTCTGCTAGACTTGAAATTAGTGGGAGGGTATTGAGGAAAAACAGGGATAGCTTAAGGAAAGAACAAATGCTATGCTTGCATGGTTGTGTGCCTTACGTCACTTCGTTAAGTAAACAGGGTGGTTCTGCTAAGCTTTCTGACTTTGTACTTGTAAGGATACGTGCCTCTCGTATCATGCCAAACCATCCCACTGATAGAGAAGTTAACTTGTTTTCCATCTACCTGTCATCTTGCCAAAAAGCAATGTGGAGATAGTCATGTGGGGGATAAGATCAAATATAAGAGATCAGTAGTGCCTCTGGGAATATCTCCCTCACTCCTTCTCATGGGAGACTTGCCTGCTTGCTGTCCCCAGCTGTTAGTCTTATCATTGTATTGTTACTATTTCATATACCTGGTTCCTTCTGTAATGTTTTCTGCAGCAATCATTCTCTGGAGGGGTCTTAAAAAGGCAGATCCAACAAAGATGTGCTTGTATCTCCTATGTGCTGAACTTTGTCCTTCCATCTTGGAAACTTTACCTGGCAAAGCATTGATGCAGAGTGACGCCTTGGCAATGTTGTTACGTGTGCTGGTGTTGTAGATGTGATTGCAATGGAAAAAAATGTTTGTGCTGATATAAGTTTGCTGGGGAGGTAAGTGAAGTTAAAGCATCATACCACAATAAAAAAACCTTCACTCATAACTTGAAATTGCAGATAAGGAAGGACCTTCCAGTTTTACTAGTCTGCCTTGGGTATGTCTGTGATTTTAGTGGGTCTTTCTCTTCCTACCTAATCTCCATCTGATCATACAAACTAGTGGGGACAAACAGCTAGAAAATATTATTTTCAAAGGAAAGATTGTCACTTTTTTTTTAAAATAAAATGCTTATTTGGAAGTCTCTTTCCTTCTATTGTTTGTAACCAATATCAGTGCATCTGTTAGCACTGCTGTAGACACTTGCATGTATGGAAAAGTCTTTGTCACTGCCTGAGAAATTCTTTTTCCTTTCTAACACCCTTACCCTGTCATCTGACATGGTGACTACAAAGACTTGCTCCCTTGAGCTGCTACTGTCTTGAAGTTACTGCTCCACTAAGACCAAATTCCTTCTTGGCTGTGTACAGTAGACTTGGGGCTTATCTCCAACCCTTGTTAGTTGAGCAAGTCTGTTATCACCCTGTAGAATGAGTTCAGCGTGGCTCTGACACACCTGAGGGAAAAGGATGGGCCACTTTTCCCCCTTACTGTACACTTTATGGCGTATGCCAGGGTACGATGGAGACAAAGTCCTTTCAGCAGTATCACAGGTTTGGCTCAGGTCTTCTGTACATGGGCCAAGTACTGCATGTTTCAAAGGCAAGTGGGGTCTGTAAGGAGCTTGAACAAAACCAAGCAATGAAGCTGGATTTTTAGGAAAACTCTGGGCTTTGCACTCTTCCTTGGTCAGTGCACTTATAATAGTTTTGGTTAGTTTCCCTCAGACGGACAGGTATATAGACTTTGTTCCTGAACTTAAATTGACTTTTGAAGTAATCTGTCCCTTCTGTATGTCTCAAAGTGCAGTAGGCTTTGGACTTCTTGTAGCAGGAGCCTTGGACTCCTGCTTGCTCTGTCTGATGCAAATGACTACTAGTGGTGTCCAGTGCTGTGCATGGGCAGCTCTAGGTTGAGGAAATGATTCTGTAGCAGCTTAGCTGGCTAAGCCTGGCAACTGAGTTATGTGAATCATCATTCCTTGCTTAATGAAAACCAAAGTGAGTTATTGGAATATCAGTCACACTGCTTGATGCCACCTCAGCTGATGTGACCACTTTTTGGATGTGATCTGAAATCTTTGCTTTAGCACTTGCCTGACGGTCAGCTGCCTCTTATTTTTCCTTAGCTGTGATGAAGTACAAGTATGTGTGGCTGTTACTACAGTAACACTGTAATTGAATGTTCTAGTAAGAATGTGTTTATTTTAAGAACTATATTTATCTTTTTGTGAACAATCTCAATTTAACCAGGACCCTCTCAAAGTGAAAGCTTAAATTTATTCCATGGGAAGATGCTTTCTTGCAACAAACTTGAAAAAATATTATGAACAAATTGTATGTGTGTAGAGGGGGTGTTTGTAGACTGTGGTTTGAGTTTTTTTTAAATTATCTAGATGCCTAAAATATCCACATAAAGCAAGCAAAGAAAGCTACTAAACTGATTTTCCCAACCAGAGCAATGTGACAACAGGGTGAACTAAACTCAACAGGGCAGAGCTGAAGTTCTGGGTTTGATTTAATGTATGCAGCCAAAAGTAAAATACATATTTTACTTACTTGCATATGCTTGGATCAAGCCTTGAATTTAAAATGGGGATAAAGGGAAAAATAGTGGGCAAAAAAGGATGGGAGACTTCCCACCAATTTCAGAAGGTGTTGAGTCAGATTCTTATTCTGTTTCCTCTTAGCAGAAAGACTCTGTCCTGTAAACTAAGGCCTATCTCTTTCCTTTTCCCAAAGTCTGTGGGGCCTGCTACAGCATGAGCAGAAATAAGCAGTCCTACTGAAGCCTTTGGGCTATCTCCTTGTTAAGTAAATGCTGTCTATCACAGATGGAGCTTTAGGCTATTAACTAAACTTGTTGAGCACTGGGAATACTAATGAGCAACCATGCTTGACATGGATGGAGACGGCTAAACAGAACTCTCAGGTTAGTGAAGGCTAGAATTAGCTTTCCTTGGAAGGGATTTTTGACTGTGAAATCTCTTGTCCTTGGCTGGCCACTGACTGCATTTTGTTTAACTTTACAAAGCCAGACTGTTTACCTTTTTTTGAGAGACAAGTTCAGTTGTAGAGTTTGGCAATAGGATTTTATTGCAAATTCATGTTATATCGCTGGTGACTTTGTTCTTAGAATTGGGACAGCAGTTACAATACATTAGAGTGACTGAAGCACTAAAGAAAGTATGTTAGGACTTGTAACGGGACCAGTGCTCTCACAACTAGTAGATGTAAGTGGTCTAATTTGTACGGACATTGTACTTAAGACCTACTTACAGGCCTGCACGTCATTGTGCAAAGGCCTATGCAAACACGAATCAAAATGTCAACACTCAACCTTGTAATTTAAATGAGATGACTAGGAATTAATTAGAGGAACACAGAATGATGGAAAGTGGGAAGAACAGAAGAGAGCAGTGAGCAGAGTGCTGCTGTGCTATATGGCCTCATAAGACAACCATCCTTTGGAACTGGGATGCAACTACAGCATACTGGTAAGGAAACAAAATGTAGGGGCAACTCTGCCTTCTGATGTTTCTTAGTGTTGTCATCTAAATTAGACCCATTCTAATAGGAATATCATGCTTTGAATATTAGGACTTTTTTTTTTGAACCACAAACTTAAAACACCGTAGAAAACCATGCTGAAGCCTCTCTATTCATTAGCTTTGTCCCCTGCAGACTAGAATGGGTAAGACAGTTCCAGAGGATGTACAGGAAGGAAGCAAGGGATTTTATTCTGTGAGCTGCATGTTAATACTGCTGATTCTGGAAAGAGGTGTTAGTAGTCTGTGAGAATTCATGCAGGTACAATGGCTCCAGTCTCTCTCCTGGGAAATGATTTATCAGCATCTTAAAGCAATAACTAAAACAGCCACCTGACTTATGCCGTTGCAGTTGGCAGTAATGTTATTTGGTGAGGATTGCCATAGGTGTAAGGAGGCCATGGTCTTTTTCTGTCCTAATCGGGAAAGAACTATGCTGAAGTAGAAAGTCTTTTCCATGATTCTTGAAGCTTTTTTAAGTTAATAATTGTTTGACTGACTGGCTTGCACGTGATTCTGAGACCATCTTCAGGTGATCTTATTGAAATGATAGGGTAGGAGAACTCTTACCTCTCTAGCTATTATTGTTTGTTTAGGTATGTAGGTATTTCCTGTAAAGCCTGTTCAACAAAGCAACTACAGCCTGGCTACTCAGTCATCTGCAGTGCAGGAAAGCTAAAAGTTCAAGCCGTTCTGCAGTTTGCATAGTTTACTCTTTTGAACTTGGCAGTTTATAATCTCTTCTACATGTTTGTGGATTCTGCTTAGAATCTCCAAGACACTGGAGTTTTTCATCTTAAAAAATAAATGGAAAATAGGAAGAACAGAGTGTCTCTGAAAATCTTGCTTCAAGTTATTTCTTCCCTTCTTTAGGTGAAAGAAACTTCGTGTTAAGGTTGTGCTTGAATATCTTCTTGATCTTTGGACAAGAATAGCCTGGATCTTGGGATTCATGATTATTGAATAAAACTCTCGAAGGATGCCTGGTCCAACACCCTGCTCAAGGCACAGCCAGCTCTGAAGTTGGGTACATCCTCTCAGACCTTTGCCCAGTCAAGTTGTGAATATCTCTAAACCACAAAAACACTAAACAACAAAAAGTTCCACCTCAACCTGAGGAAGAACTACTTTACATTGAGGGTGGCAGAGCACTGGAGCAGGCTGCTCAGGGAAGTCATTGAGTCTCGCTCTCTGGAGATAGTCATAACCCACATGGATGTGTTCCTGTGTAATCTACTCTAGCTGACCCTGCCTTGGCAGTGAGGTTGGGCTAGATGATGTCCAGAGGTGCCTTCCAACCCTAACTGTTCTGTGATCTCAAAGGATTGAGATAATATGATACACAGCCTGGGCTAGTATTAGGTCATCCTTGTTTTGACTCTCATCCTCTGAGGGAGCCAAGGTCTTCTAATGACTGATCCTTTCAGCCTAATTAATGGCTCTGCAGTTCTCTACTACCTTTGTATGCTACCTATCCATTCCATACTTCTATGACTTGGCTCATCTGAATACTTAGGGAGATTGTTGAAAGCTTTGGTATAGCCAAGGTAAAGGATATCCACTGCTCTTTCTTTGGTTGAAGTCACCCTTTTCTTCACAGAAGGTGATCATGTCAATTGAGCACTATTTCCTTTTGGCAACTCCCTGTTACCAGTTCCCCATGTCCTTCTCATCTTTATTGTGCTTAGAAATGTCTTTGAAGACCTGCTCCATAGTCTTTCCAGGGACTGTGATTAAGTCTGTGATTTTCCAAGATCATCCTTCTTGAAGAAGAATCTGACCTTTTTGCCTTTCTACAGTAACTGGGGCCCTCCTGAAACTGCTGTAAAGGCAACTGAGAGTGGCATCCCAGTGGTGCAGGCCAGCAGTCTCACTGGCCTCATCTGTCACATGAGTCCATAGAATTGAACAGATATTCAGTCTGCTCTCCTGGACACTTCCATTAGGCAGAGGAACAAAAAAAGCCTGAGATTACAACTCAACAGTAAAGGCCTTTTCTGCTTCTATTACCACTATGTCCCCCAGCCCATTCAACAACAGAACCACGTTTTCTTAAAATTACTGTTTCCATCTCTGTACCAGGAGAAGGCCTTTTTTTTTCCTCTTGCACTTTTTTACTAATTTTGGCTTGAAGGGAGCTTCAGTCTCCCTAAAACTGTCCCTGTACACCCAGATATTGTTCCTGTTTCTTTCAGCCTTCTACTTTCCGCATGTTTTTGTGGCATCAACTCATTCAGGGATGTCATAGAATATTTTAGGTTTTTTTAAATTAACAATGTAAAATGCCTGCCTTTACTTTACCATAAAAATATGGTAAAAGCCATATTTTTAAGATTAAAACCCAGAAATAGTGCCCTACTAGCATATATGAATGCAAATGGCTGAGGTAACTTGCAGTACTCAAGACAGGTCTTGTGTGGGCTGATAAAATACCTGCAGGTGTGTAAAGGGACTGCTAAAAGTGATCTAATTTTTCATGAGAACTTATGAATATTCACTCACTTCCTTCTCAATTTTAGTAGCTATTTCCTGTTGTAGCCTGTTGTATATTGAGTTGTTTGGGATGTATTCTACACCCACTCTTCAGGTGTTGCAAACTCTCACAAGCACTCTCATTCTGAATAAAGGAATTGCTGGATTATATTGCCTGAATCCTTTTGGCCTTATTCATATTATCCTGAAGGAGGAGAGAAGAAAAAATACCAACTTTAAGGTCTTTAAGCAAAAAGGTACAGCAAAGGCAGCTTATACTGGTGTGGTACAAGGCAGTATTGGGGGTAGGTGTTACCTCCAACCTCCTGATGACTGGTTATGCTAACTGTAAGCTGTTACTGCACTGCTGATGCTTCTTTCAGCACTCATGAGGAGGGGTTTAGCCTGTGCACTCCTTAATACACTAACTTCACTTTGGTCTCTGTACAGCCTGCTGAAACACTTCTGGGTGCAGAATCTCCTGTGAGTAGAGCATGAAGGAAAAATATAAAATTTCTGAGCTACAATGAACATGAAACTAAATCGTGTGTTATTTGACAGATAGCTCTCCTGGAGATGAATGGCTGAATAAGAGCTTGGAGTTGTAATGTGGCTTTTAATGCCTCAACATGTTTCACTGGCGCTGTGTTTTGCTTTATTTAGTTTGTGAAAACAGACTACACTGTGACGTCCATTTTATAAATCTATTACTAAAACTGTTTTTTTTTCCAGCTTCTGCTGCCTTTAAGGCTGCAAGAAATCCCCAGGCTGAAGCCAGAAGGAACATAATCTGTTGAACTGTGATGGTGAAGCAGATTTGCAAACATCAATAGTGAATAAAATATTCTCCTTAAAAACATAAATCACTGCAATCTCTGAAATAGCTGATTATGATAAAATAGCAATGAATTTTTCATGAAGTACAGCAGTAGCACCAGATGGCTACTGGGCCTATGGGAGAATTTTCCCATTTCACATTAGTCCTGAAAAACAGTGAACTATAAACATCATGCAATAATGAACTGGTCACCCACAATGTAGTGACCATTATTAGTTTAGCTGTAAAATAAACGGATGGAGAGTGATTTGTTGTAAATTGGCATACTTTCCTGGATTTCTATCTGAGGTCTGGTTCCATTAGTTTTTGTCTACACAGGTCTCTCTGCAATGTGTAGGTGGGTGATGTTTGGTTTAAATTGCTTTATGCTCACACAGTTGTCTTCTGTCCTATTTTTATCTTGTCAAATCCTACTATAATTAACCTGCATTCAAAGAAATGTTACTTCAACATGGAATGGATGAAACCACTGTGAAAGTTCTTGTGAACTTTACCCATGTCATATGAGCTACAGTGGCAGTGTCTGCAGTGCGTAGCTTTGCTTGTAGTTTTGGAAGATGTTAGTTTAGCTTTGTACTTTCCAATGTTGAAGCAACACATTTTAATTAAACACTGGTGTGTGCCCAGCTGCATTTGTCTGTTACTTAAATTTATGGCAGGTTCTAGCCAGGAGTGTGTTTATGTCTGCCATCATCTGTGCTGCTCTTAGTCATGGGTGGTGACCTGGTTTATCATCCCTAGCAGGGATGACAAACTAGAAACCCTAGAGTAAGAGTACAAATTGCTGTTGATGTGACACTTAGAGAAGGAGTAGTTTGAGACTCCACCCTGTCACCCATCAAAACCAAAGAAAAATTCTTAAGGATTCCCCAAATAGAAAATTCATTTTCCAGAACTTCCCCCCCAAACTAAGGTCATATTCTGGCCTTAGATTTGAAAACCAAAATCAAATTTTAGCCACCAACCTTGGTTTTTGATAATTTTTTTCTAACCTTTTTATTTTCACAGTGGCATCTAAGCTAGTTTAACAAAAGCGAAACATGATTTTATCTATCACTATACTTCTGACCACTGTACTTCCAATTGGTGGGAAATGAATGTGAATAAGTGGTTTTGTACATACAAATAATAACTGCCTTAAACCATTGCAGATTAAGATTTAATACACACTAATCTATATGAAGTTAAAGATTTTATTTTTAGTCATATGAATTTATTTTATTTATTTTAACTACTCTCTACAGTTTACAGCCCCACTAGAAAACCCTTTCTATACTGAATTTTTCTGTGTGTACTTTGCTGTCATCCATCTGCCAACACATGGGTGTATCCACTCTTCAAAGTGAAACTCAGAGTTCTTATTTGGCATTGTGGTGGCTGATACATCCACGTGGCACAGTACAAGTACATTAGCTTTGAAGAGAAACAGCATAACTATATTAGCTTGATGATATTCCTTGTCTTTCTGCAAAATTAACCAGCCTGACCCCAGTGAGGTTGGCTGACACAGCTTTCTAACCAGAGATGCTCTAACTGATAAGGATATATATTCCTGAATATACATTTCAAGAACTACACACACCCATGAGTACACACACATCAAGGCAAGGTACAGTTTATTACTCCAGTGTATAAAATGGATTAAAGGAATTGAGAGTAAATATTAACTTATAATAGTGCTTTAGATTAGCCCCCAGATAATGTTAGATGCCACTGTACTCTTCTTGTATAAGATATGTGGCTTGGTGAGTAGAAGTGAGGAGGGGATAGAGGTCACTGGATCTCCAAAGCCGGATGCATAGTATGTGCCTAGGATTGGGCTGGGAAGCAGGAGGCTTGCACAGCCCCGTGGATCTAGCTGATTCTCTGTGGGGCAGGTAAGGCACTGCACCAGAGAGCAGATGCTGTCTCCCAACACCAGCAGTTTGGGGACAAATTGTTGAACTGTATTTCATTGTGGGCTGTTTCTGGTCACAGACTTCTGGTTTGTTTGGTGGGGAAGGGTTTTTGTCTTTCCTGCCTTCTCTAGAGTATTGTACTGCAGTATATCATAATCATTCTGTCCAAACCTTAAGCATACTGCACAATGCAGAGCTGGCCAGCTTGGATCTCAAAGCTGAGACTATGGCAAGAAGTGCTGGAGCTGCAGTGAGGGAACTGTGTGTCCCCTTCCTTTCAGGAAGACGACGTAGCTTACATGATGAAGTGTGCTGTTAGCTGAGCTGTAACTCCTTGTTCTGAGTTCGTGAGTAAGTCTTACCTAAAAACAACTGACCTGTAACTCCTGGATTTTCTTTTGTTTAATTTAAATTACCTCAAATATGACCCTGAAACAAAATGGACAGGAAGACTAAGGAGTAGACTTGACAAAGCCTATTAAAAAAAAAAAAAATTGGAAGGAGAACTGAAACTGTGCCAAGCAGTTATGGATGGGTGAATGGATTAAAACAAGAATGGTCTATAAGAGAGGAAACAGAGCATTATGCAGGAGCAGACTTACAAACTCGGTAGCGTTACTTCAGCATGAATATGTGCAACATTCTTCTCCAACCTGGCTCTGCAAGATTCTTGTATGAACACAAGGTTCAGAGCATTACCTTACAATGGTGTACCCCAGCAAAACCAAGAAAATAAAAGGAGCACCCTGTCAGTGTTAGTCACTGTGACTCTATCTACATATGTATGCTGATGACTGCATATATAAGCTGTATTTTGGATAAAATAAGTAAGTCTGTGTTGTAACTGTCTTAAAATGTATGCTTAAGATTTTATTATTGTATTTAACTGTATAAAATTAGTAACAATGCAACTGCTCTATGCCAAAGTCATTCCACCTTAAACAAAACAAACCATTATCTTCCTCTGTCTACATTCTCTGAGTATAAACACAGGACTGCTTTTGCTGGCCAGAGAACTGCTCTGGCTATTTATAGCATTGCAAAAATCTTTTCAGATACTCTTGTTACCTACTAAGAGGCCATTCTTTTTGATAAAGGAAAAAAAAAAGTCACAAATATCTAGAATTAGATAGGGAAAGGCTAGAGACTCGTGAGAGAGCACTTCTATTGTCCTTTTCACTTTACAGCAATTGCTCCCAAGTCACACTGCTGATCTACAAGATACTCAGGAACAGTTTTCTTGTCTTGTCAAAATACCCCCTGAAAAGCTTCATGATTCAGAGAAGAAGAAGATAAACACCTCTAGGGCTCTCACTGCTCCCTGATATCTTGTTTTACTGATGAATGCGTATTAGCTGGACCTGAGAAATAGTGTTCTGAACAAAACAAATGCAGGCAGAAGGAAATGTGTGGTTACGTTACTCCCATTTCATGTTTCCATTTTTTTTTATTCCCTGAAAAGTCATGTCTCTTTGTCTGCTTGCATGACAATATATAAAACATACCATACCTGATTTTAAAGAAAACATAGCTGAACATCTGAAAATCAGTCTAAAGTGAAATGAGACTTTCTGAAATAATATAGGAGAAGGTGGAAATATTTCAACTTCGTATTCCTGATTGCTGGCATCTGTTTAAAGCATACTGCAGGAATGAGCCCATGGTGCTGGTGGCTCAGAGCTCTTCAAAAGCAATTTTCAAATGATGGTGTGTATACATGCATATGCAAACATACACATATGTGTATATGGGGGTTTGTGTGTATGTGGCTGCCCCTTACCTCCTCCCTCCTTGAACCCTGCGTCTTACAGCGGCTGAGAGCACCGAAGCAGGGCGGTTCCCAGTGCAGGCGCTGGGTTTCTGTGGCCCTGCTGAGGTCCCTCTTGGGGGAGGGAAGGTGTCTGGCTCCTTTCACTCCTCCTGCATTGTGCAAGACAAGCGTCAGCATGAGGTCAAAGAAAGAGTCAAGTGTATTGATGCCGTGTATTGTATAGTGTTGTTTTTTTTTTTTTACGTTTTTTTCCATGTGGCTTTTTTCTTTCTCCTTCCTGATCTTCTCTAAATTTTTTAATTTTTTTTTTTTTTTTAAGTCGTGGCAGCGCCCCTTTCCTTTTCTGCTATGACAGCATGAAAGAGGGCTAGCATTGCTTTGGTGGGGTTTTGAAATGGAAGAGCGTGTTTCCTTTCCCACTGCATTCCGCTGAGTCAGAGCGGTGGGGGGGTGTTCCTGGCAGCTGCCTCAAGGCCGGGCTCTTGCGGCCGCACCCGCTGCCAGATAAACAGAACACTCTGTGTGCTTACGAGTTCTGTACTTTGGCCAGTTCGTGGCGTTTTTTCAAAGCTGTGCTATTGTCGCTTTCCTTTTGATGTGCAAAGCTGAGCAGGAGCGTGAGTCGCCTGTTTCTGCAGCCAAGAGCTCGGGAGATAACAATGTTATCGGAGCATGAGATGAATATCTGTGTAATGCTGTTAATATTCGGATAGTGCTGACTTTCAAGAGGTAATGGAAGACTTTCAGACTTTCAACCAGGCTCTTCTGCTTGTAACACGTAGGCTGGGTTAACCCACTGAGAAAAAGGGATGCATATGAAATTTCCGACCTCGATTTAGTGTAGCTGTTAAAACAACAACAACAAAAACCCCAAACCCAGCTGTATTTCTGTATGTAGTTAGGCAGGTAATAAGAGGTATCACCGCCCACAGCTAAGTAAAGCACATGCCAAGAACAGGACTAGAGCTAGTGCTCTTCCCCATGAACAGGGAAGCTGAGAAAACTGTGATGGACTAAAAAAGCCTTGGAAGCAATACTTCATTTTCTTACAGGGGAGAGTTATTTGTAAACATTTTTCATCAATAGAATGGGGGTGTGGGGTATGTGGGCACAATACCAGATGGGAGTAGGACCAGTGCTCTTTGGATGGATACAGCTGTTGAGAAGAACATATTTTTAAGGCAATGGGAGGTCAGTGGAAAAGTCAGAAGACATGTTTAGAGCTTGCTCTTGGTATAAAGAACATGAAGCTGTAATGCTGTCTGGTGTCTCTGCTCCTGGAAACCACGCATGCTTCTAGTGGGAATCTTCAGACAGATTGTTTTGATTTAGATTTTTTTTTTACCTTGCTAACATGAGTTCAATAGTCTCCCTTATACCTGGTTAATGTTACTTTTCAGTTCCGTGTATAAGTTGGGAGCTAAGCAAACATGTTTTTCTAGATGTTGAATACGTACATTGCCTAGATTTTTTTGCTGCAATAGTCAGAGATGCCTTAGGTTAACAGCAGGGCTAACTGTGGAGCAACAAATTTACATCCAAGATATGTATTAGATATATCTTATATATATAGACTACTGGTGCCTTTGTAGTTCCCTTATCCTTTGGTTCACAGAGCAAGGGAGTGAACTGGGAACCTGAAGTGCACTTTCCTCTGCAGATGGTAACTAATGCTGAGACACCTGAGTATCTCGCAAGTCTTCTGTGATCCTGAAAAACCTAATCCAGACCTGCAGGATATTATTGTGTTACCTTTACACAATAGTCCTGGTTAGATTTCTGAGAGGAAAACAAGGTGTTGGGACTAAGCAGTCTGTAATGGCCACTTTCATTAATAATGTATTAAAAAGAAGGTTTATAGCCCTGAGGCTATCATCTCAATGATGCATAAGCTCGGAAATGTCAAGGTGACTCAGGGTGTCATGATGGACCATGGCATCTCTGAACTGCTCTCTCCAATGTGTTGTTCCAATAGCACACATAGTGAAATGCACACAGCGCTCAGATATAAAGGCTTTGTTGCCCTCTGAATCATAAACACCCTTCTCATTGGCAAGGATACATAGCAACATTAGTGTGTATTGTCTTTGCCTCCTGAAAATGTGGGCTTGCTTTTATGGTCTGTAACTAATTTGAGGATATGACAGATTCTGTGAGTAAATAATAATGTCCCTCTTTATTGGGATAGAAATATTTTTGCTTGTGTCCATAGTGGGAGAAGCTAAGTATTGCTCAAAAATATTGTGAAGCCAAGAGAGACATATTTGTCACGTCGTTGTAGTTTAGCTGAAAGTTCTTGCAATTAACAATGTCTGTCTGCGTGTGTTAGTTTTGAGCTGTGTCACCACACTCCCTCTCAGATAACATTATCCTTTCTGTGAGAGCAGCCTCTGTTCACACAATGGGTTAACCAGCACCATGGTGTTCTTGTTTGTAGATTGCATTAGAACAGCTTTGAGCTCTTTCCTAGGGTCAGTGCAAATCAAAGTTGAGCACTGATGCCAAAATCGCACATCTTATCTTTGACCAGTATAGTTTTGTTGTTGTTTGTGTTTGGTTTTGTTTGATTTGTTTGGGTTTTGTTTGTTTTTATTGGATATTTTAGTGACACAATTCAAAGTAACAAAAAAAAAGTATTTTGATGATGTGAAGGAAGATGTAGGAAGAAGTTAGTTGGAATTATTCAGTATGTAACAATATCACTAAATAATGGGCAGTTCATCTGACTGTCTTCTTCAGTTGAAGTAGGTAGTTGCAAATTCTTAGGAAACAGAATTCCTAGTAGAGACCAGGTGGTTGAGCCACTCCTCCCACTCTGTTTTCACCTAATGTTTTCATTTTATTTGTATACAGAGCTTTTTAACAATAGGCTTTTATTATGTTTAGTGGATTTTTTTTTTCTTTATAATGGGCTGGACTTCCTGAGCAGCAGAACATCTACCTCCCTTGATAACTGCCCAGGAATTTCTCTCAGAAAGCTTTTCTCTAAGAGTATGTTGTATTTACTCAATAAATTTGATCTGTGCTTGGCTTGCTGTGTGGGTAATTCCATTTTGGCACCAGCTGACTTTCTAAATTAAAATAGCCTTGCTGGTATAACAGTGCAGGTAAGTATTTGTTGGGTCTGGAACAAAACTGATATGGACCCTTGCCACTTCCAATTTTTTGTGCTAGAGTTCTGACACCTAAGCTATTCATGGACTGTAGTGTGGTTGAGGCTGTGCACTTGGAAATTTGTCTCTGCCCATTGTAGGTTATAGCACAGTGACTTTGGGTAATGGTAATGCAAGTCAGAGCTCTGTGGTAAACATCTGGCTTTTACTGAGTTAGTAGCCAAGCTCTCATTAATTTCTACAGAGTCAGGCTTGTAAACCTTTTTTTTTTTTCCTCCTCCAGCATCTGACACAGAGGCAGATATGAGCACATACCTGCGTATACATTTTGTTTTAAAGCCAGGTGACCATGTTAGCTGAGGTAGTGTCATGCCTGAGGCTACAAAGTCATGGTGAGAGGCTTGCTCTGATAGGTTGGGCTTAGTGCTGTCCTAACATGCTCGTGCAGACGCCTCTTCTTTTCCAGCATGGCATATGAACTGAAAAAACTTTCATCTGCTTGGCAGGAGCCTGCAGTATGCAATGCAAACATATCCCTGTCTGACATCCAAGTGAGTTATATACCACATCTGCATTCCTCGGTTTTTCTCTGTAAAATGATGGTAATGCTTTCATCCTTTTGTGAGATGAAAGGTGTTTAATTGATGTAAAGTGTTACTTTTAGGAATGTACCTCGTGGTTTCCAGCTGCTTATCCTGCTGACATACAACCTAATTCTCTTCCTCTCAGACATTACTCCAGTGAGGGAGACTTTCAACTACCCTTCATGCAGTGATACCCCCAAGTTCATTACACTACTGCCGTTTTACCACCCTAATGACTGACCTGGATTGTGCTAATACTTTTCCTAATCCTGAAAAGGAACTTTTGCTTCTGTCTGTTAACTCTAAACATATTTGATTAACTTCCAGTAAAACTGAAGTTTTGTCTTTAGCTAGGAGGTTTTCCTAGTAAGGAGAAGAGCTGTTTGTATCTGAAACACTAAGGTTTCTTTGCTGCTGTTTCATTGAGACTGCTCAATGTTCCTTTTTTGTTTTTTCTTTTTAGCTGGGAAAGGTTGCTGCAAGTGCAATAAGTAAAATCCTATCAGACAGTGTGTTTAGAGGGTATGTACAACAGGTCTAAGTGTTTATCAGGCTTAATTAGCTGATTTTAGTCTGTGGCACAGATAGAAATACATAGGAAATAAAGAGTCCTAGAGCTTTCTCATAAAGGTATGGATGGTGAAGTCAGAGGTCTTGGGAGTGGCAAGGAGTGAGGGATATTACCCTCTCCTGAAAAAATCCAAACAAAACCCCCTAAACAAATGAAAAAAACCTTAAACAAAAAACTTCATATAGGGTCCTTTCTACCTCTTTTTCCTTTTCTTCCCTGGCCCTGTGGCTGTATCTTGCTGTTGTGAGATACCTGTTTGGATTGCAAAGTAGCAGTTTGCTCTTGGCAGGTCCTGCAAGAGCTTGATGAGAGAGAGGAGTCATTATCTAGTATCTGCCAGGAGCTCTGGGAGGAGAGAAATGGAATTTGGGTCTCCCTGAAGGTGTCTGAATTAAGAGAAATGCAGCCTTCAGGTGCTTATTATGTATAATCATATAACCAAGGGTTAATTAGGAAAGCCCCTGTGGTATTTCAAATGTTTGAGAGATTTCTTAAAGCTGAGCAAACCCAGGCTTTGGGACTGAGACTGAAGTCTTAAAGAGGTAGTCCCATGGGACTTCTGCAACCCTATATGACTCTCACTTTCACTGGCTCAGCTTGCTCTTTTCTAAGCTGTGACGCAGATGTTAAAGCAAGAATAGGGAAGTATTAATGCCTGATAAGCAGCAATTTGTGAGGTTGCTAAGTAATTGAATTTGAAGCAGATTACCATATTCACAGTCTGAATGCTAGCACATATATAGTCTTGTATAGTCATGATATTAACTAATTTATTACATATCTGTCATAGGGTGTGTGTTTTTCCTTACCAATGCCAAACTGCAGGCTAGTTCTTACAGCATAGGATGTGTTAAAAAATGGCTTAGGCTAGGAAAATTGTAGAGGTAAAACCTTTAGGGTAGCAATAATTCACCGTGAGGAGTCTGTATATAGGTATACTGCATCGTCGGCATACGGTAGACATCAGTTTTTTGAGCAATGTCTTGATAAACCTAGAAATCATGACTATATCCTTAAAAATAGCTGTGTAAGAATAAAATCTATCTAAAAAAACCAGTCCATTTTGTAAGAATATATTTCAGATAGCTATGGAACTCCTACAGAAAGAAATTACCAGGCTCTGTGGTGGATTTTTTTTTTCCTCTTCAGATAATTTTGACAGAAAGTCCTTGGTTCATTTGCCTAGTTATATAGGATAATTCAAAGAGCATCAGGTACTTCAGTAATTCCTGCTTTGTCTCTAGCTGATGTTCCAGAAGGATACAGGTAACACAATGTCTGATTAAATATGCAGCCTTAGGCCTTGGTTACACCAACAAATATATAAGGCATTTGGGAACCAATTTCCTTATTAATATACTACTGGGGCAAAATCATAGAGTAAAAATTTTGCAGTTTCCTAAAATACGAGTTTCTCCAACATGTTATCTGCTTGAGTAGCTAAAAATTCTCTTCACTAATACTATAATGGTTCCAAACTTGGGAAATGCTTTTTTTTTTGTTTGTTTGGTTTTTTGTATGTGTGTTTTGGGGTTGGTTTGTTTCTTTGTTTTGTTCAATGCCAGACACTTTTAAGCATCTCCAATCGTAATGTCTAGGGTGTGATATCAAGTTTTGCGGGGATTTATTTTTTAATATTTTACTTTGATCTCATAATTTGTTTCCTAAATTCAAATCAGTAACAAAACCAGTTAGTTCTGTGTCACTCAATTCTCAGTTGAGATCTGTGTGTTAATAAAAATCAGCATCAAGTTGCAGCACGGGTCCACTTCCAGAAGTATATTATGCAAGATTGCAGCAGTAAGCTGTGCTCAGAAAAGCCTGTCTGAGAGCACGTAGCTGGAAGTATGGGTCTGTGCTTTTTTCTGCTTTGCACTGCTTCACAGATTATAGTAGATCTCCAGCATCAGGGAACTGCAAGTCTAGATAGATGTTCTTTAAAGCTGTTTTTTATGCGTGATATTTATGATGGGAAAACTCATTTAAACTTGTGTTAAAATCAGCTGAACTTAGATCTAACAACTGAACCTTCACTGTACTTTGGTTAGTCTCCTTACTGTCTTCATAGTAGGAACTATATATAAAATTACTGATGTGAGCAAGGCACTTTCTCTGAATTTGAGGGTTTGCACCAGACACTCTTTTTTTTTTTTTTTCCCAACAGCTTTAGCATGACAGAGTTAGATTATCTTCAGAACTACATTAATTGTGACCAACAAAGGATATTACTGTTGTCTTATGTTGGATAACATAAGAATACACCCAACTTGCAATGACAGCAAAATGCATCTGTGGGAGGTGTAGGCACAGAAAATGAAGTACATCTCCCTATTGTGGCTTTTTGATCACAAATACACTCTGCTCGTGGACTGAACCCTGCCAGCTATTATGCAGGGAAGTTGTGCAGTCGAATACTCAAATCTAACCCACCCTACCAGAAGGAGATGGTAGAGGATGAAGGTGGGCAGGAAGGACTGTGGGGTTCAAACCTGGCAAATCTTGTGTCGTTGAAAGCTGAAATTGTGGAGACTTACTCTATGGATTAGCAGCCATCAGCTTTTCTTTAAAATCAGTATCAAGAGACAGCTATTTACAGTTAGTTGCCTAAGAGGAGGATTTAGTTTGAGAAGGATGGCTCCTAGTAAATGTAACCCTGCTCCACTGCAGCTGTTATGATATTATAGCTAGGTTATTTATCCTCACAAAATTGAAACTACAGCTAATTATACTGTCATAAATTCAACATACGAACTTCTTGTATACTGTATTATGCTAATACTTATCATACTATACTAACAGTGCATCAAGCAATAACAGGAGTGTAATATCCATCTTTTTTTTTAAATTCCTTCCAAAGAATGAAATAGTAAGTGGATAAGAAGGAAAGGTTAATTTGGTGTCTCTCAGTTCTGATGGTGTACTCTTCAATGGCAATGGGTTATAAGTGTCTTGTGATGGGAAATCTGCCTAAAAGATCATTGCAAAAGAAGTTTTCTATAGAGTTATGGATATAATAAAAGTTATCTCAGTTTCATTGGAGTGAACAGTAGACGTAAAGATAGAGCCCACGAAAATGGTGGTCTACCTCCATGAAGCAGACAGTGGGTGTTTATAAGGAGAGTGATTCATGCTTTTCTCTCAAAGATTGTGCCGTATGGCCCACTGCCACAGGCTGAGGGTGGTGATCAGGCAAAGCATTCCAGATGCAGGCTGTTGCCATTAAGCCTCTTTGTTTTGTTAGTTGCTTGGAAGGAGAGAGAGGGCTCCAGAATTCTCCATCAGTGCACAAGTACCTGATCAGCTCTCTGTCTACTGCTTTGGAACAGCACTTCTCTCCTGCAGAGAGCTCATGATGCTTTGAATGCCTTCAGAAGCTGTTGGCTCTGTTTAGGGCTGCTGAATAATGATCAGGTATTTTCTTCTTTCTTCCTATTTTCTTTCTTTTTTTCTCAAGTTACCTCCTCTAGAAATTCTGACCCTCAGCCTTTCCACCCCACATACCATCTATTGTTCCCTGTTTGTATCCTGTTCCCTAGATGAGTCTCTGTTTTTGTTGAGGACTTATTATTAGGATATATCTGCTTGCTTTTCTCA
>WEIV01007346.1:37843-48766 GCA_013390005.1 Calyptomena viridis | reverse complement strand
CTCTGACTTGTGGTGTCTCCAATGGGGTTCATTTCTTCAGCCAGTTTACTTTTAAACCAGCATAGTCCACTTTACTAATTTTGACAGGTTTCTTACTTAAAATATATTTTTCTTCTCTCTTTAACAGTTTGTTATACCATGTGACCTCCCCATATTTTTATGAATCCTGCTATAATACTTGCCCTAACGTAATTCTATTAAGTAGTAAATCATCAGTGATATATAATCTCTGAATTGAGCTGGTAATAAGAGGCTCAGCATGTACTTCCCTGAGTGCCTTACTGGGGTGGCCTTAATGAGTTTCTGCAACACCTTATCTTTTGCTGTGAGTGCTGCAAATTTATTCCTCATTCTTCCTGAAACTGGATAACCTACTGAAATTACTTAGGTATAAAAGCTTATAATTTTCAAATACTTTCCAAAGCATTCATTTTATCAGATACTTCATCAATCTTTATTTCCCTGTTTATATCCTATTAATGAAGCATAGAGTAATACCTGTGGGAGCAAAGTAATTTGGGAGGCATGCCCATTTATTAATCCTTTCCAAAGTATATTGTGAGTTTCTAATTGGCTTCTACCACAAAGAATATCTCAAAAGAAATGTGATGTATTTGATTACTCCCAAGCAACACAGTGTACTTACTGTAGTTGTATCTTCCCTACCATTTTATTTCTAGCCAATTTCTTTTTTTCAGCTAACACACCTAGAAAGTTTAATAAAGGTTAGTCTGTATCTTCTACCAGTCTTTTCCATACTTGATGTTCTTGATTTCAATTACAGTATGATATGAAGTAAGTATAATTAATATAAATATGAAGAAGTGTGTTTGAATCCTTATTTTAAGTTCAGTTAAAAGAACTTATTAGACAAATCTCCCTGCTGCAGTGTGGTGTGAAATCTGCATTTTTTCAGAAGAAGTTTTTCCTAGGAATGTAGTTATCCCTATATCCTGCTTATTGTCTACAAAGTCTCATTACTTGCATTCTCATCCTGATCTGTTAAAAACTCCAGTAATATTCAAGAAAATCACTAACTTCTATGATTCTCTTTTCTCCTTGGATCCAGATTGTTAAAAGCCTTGTGGCCTTTTCCCCAGGATTTCACAACATTGTGGGTAAGTTTCAAGCCTTCTAATTTAATTTTTTTTTCCATTTCAGAAGTCACAGAATCATAGAATCAATTAGGTTGGAAAAGACCTCTGAGATCATGGAGTGCAACCCATGGCAGAAATATGAACCATGTCAACTAGACCATGGCACCAAGTTCCGTGTCCAGTCTTTCCTTAAGCACAAATCCTTTTGGAGGATTGCACTGCTGTTAGTGAACAGTGGGTAGAACTCCTCAGCAGTGGAGGGCTGCATACGGATGTAGATTAGAAAGGGTTAATGGTACTATATTCAAATAAGAAGGTGGCGCATGTGGGTCACTGACAACCTCCTCAAAATATACACAGGTGACAGAGTCTGTGACAGCTCAGCTCATACACTTAACTATTCCTTGAACATGCATATCTCATAGTGATTTTAGGCTATGAGAGAGAGTTTTAAAAACCACTACATCAAGATTATTTCAGGGCGAAATCATGTCTTGGTCTTGGAAAGAAAATTATGCCAGCAGGTTCTTTGCAATTCGCCACTCCCACTGGTATCAAAGCTGGCTCTGATTCTCCAGAAAAAATGCTTGTTCCTGAAATGTCTGTCCAGCATCATGAGTGACCATGCTCTGCCTTGCCAGAAAATACTATGGAATGCAAATACACACCATAAATTCACACCCAGGGTGTTCCTTAAGCAGTGAGCTACCTTATAATAACTACATGTTCCTTGCTTCCTGTGTCCTTCTGCTATTTTTCATGATTTTGCTGATTTGGCATCTACAGCACTATATAAAACAGTATCCTTTTATCTTCCCCATCCCTCCTATGCAGCCTCACGACTAAAATCATCTAGACTATGTTCCTGAAGGAACACATTTGGTGTCCACACAGCAGCAGCCCCACTTCTGTCCTTACAGAGACAATGTCAGGGAGAAATCAATTCAGCATTCTTTTAAGAAAATCCCCATTGTGACCTCTTGTAGGGTGAGAGGGGTTTTGTAGACTGCCAGAAGTCAGGCTGAGGTTGCAGATGAAAGATAATGTAGATGCCATGTTCTTGTCTGGAGACTGTCCTAGGAAGTACATTGCAGGGCCACTATGTCTATATTGCATCAAGGTTTCTACTGACATAATTATGTTAGGCATTGATCTTGCCTACAACATTATCTATCAAGCAGATGGTAGAGCTGCAGTAACACAAATATATTGACATTACCACAACTATTTACTGTGCAAGGCTGTTTCATAGAACTACATATTTGGGTTATTTAGCTCTGTTCAAAGCTTTTGCTAGAAATTAAAACTTCTTGGGGGAAAAAAATCAGTCTAGTCTAAGGAAAAGGATTTGGTCAGGGTCTGGCAAAACATTAAAATCAGGTTATTAAAAAGGAAACTGTCTGCTAAAAAAATAGCAAGATTTCTAAAATGAATAAGGAAGTTTATTTTTACTCCCTCTGATTTGCCAGCTATTGGAAGAAAGAATACGTTTTGCCTGACAGTACTTTTTATTATATAAACAACTCTTTGTAGGGGAAACAAATCCATTAACTTCACCTTAACATCCTTAAATGTCTGATACTGTTAAGGATATTGTTGAGATGCCAAAAGATTAGTAAGTATATTGCCAGAGTAAGCACAATGATCAGAACCAAAGCAAAAACAATATCCTAAACACCAAGATGTAGAGGTAACTAAGGGGGATAGGAATATGTCATAAGTCACTACTAACATTTTGTCTAAAAATTATCTTAGCTGTTTATATGCATCCATTTAACAATTCTGGCTTAGCCATAAGAATAAATATAAACTAAAGATATGGCTGTGGTAGATGCAGTGTGTCTCAATGTGTAGGATAAGGACAAGAAATAGTACTAGATTTGGGAAATCTATACTGTTAGATGCAAAGCAAGAGATCTGATTTGCTCTGTGACAGTGAGCTGGAAGCATCTAATACAAGTCCTGTCCAGGACCAGGGAGCACCCTGAACCACTCCATTTAATGCACTTGTCAAGACTTGCTAGCATAGAGGCAAAAACTACCTGCTTTGCTGTATGCTTTGCTGTCTAAGGCATAGTTTTGTTTGAAGTTTCTTCTACTGAAAATATGTGTCTCATTAATACACCTTTCTTTCTATGGCATGTACTACTGTCTTTTGCTACACAGGATGAACTTCTGTTTCCATGATTGCCCCTCTCAGACTTTACTGTGATCTGTATTCATATTACAGCCTAGTCCTGGAATAGCATGGCAGGTATTCAGATATACTATTTAATACTAGTTTAATGTTTGATTATAAATCCAGGATAATTGTGCTGCATGAATACTGCTTTGGAAGAAGAGAGTTTTTCTAGCTTTCTGTATGCCTTCAAATCTGTCAATAGTTTTCTTAAGCAATCTAGAGATGAAACTGTGATGTGAGAGACTGATATTGTTGCTTTCTTGTTCTTTACAGGAAGACTCAGCTGAATCTCCTCTGCCATTGCTGACCTGCGGCTTTTACTCCCTTTAATGTAGGCTTGTCTAGAAGACTATTTCTAGAACCAGAAAATCAGATCCTATAGAATGTATTGTGCATCTGGTCTGTGAAACTGCCCAAAATGAGGAATGGTAAGATAGTGCTAAGCACATGGGCATGAATAAAGTTGCCCTGACATCTTCTCTCTTCATTGTCATGTTTTCCAAAAGACTTCTTGGATTTAAAGAGAGAGGTACTTCTCCTTTTTTGGAGGTGCATCCCTGTAGCCAAGAATAAATCATCTCTATTAGTAGCATGTACCCTTCCAATAGAAGAAAGAGAGAACAAGCTGAATGTTACATTGCAGGACAGGTACAGTTTGGACTTATTTCATCCCTAAAGCTTTTTTTTTTTGATTGTTTGGTAAGAGCAGACAGAAGTAATTCAGCTACAATTATTGTGGGAGTTAAAGAACAGGCAATAGTTTTCAGACATGTGGAACCTGCTTCCTTTCGCCACCTAAGGAAGGACATACCATTACTGACACTGGATGAGGAAATACTAAAAATATACCATAATTATTGTCTTTTACCAGATTTCCAACAGAGATCTGTGAAACTTCACACCCAGATGACAATATTCTTCTATTCACTTATACTTTTATGTCACTTTGAAATGACTTGCTGAATGCAAAGCTTCTACATTGAGTGGAAAAAGAACTTCTGACATTTCAAAGTGCCTTATAAAGGTACAGCTGATTGGAACATTGACTTCTAGAGGCCTTTAATAAAAACTCAGAGTTAAAGATTTTAATCAGTATTCCTTAAACAGTGCACTCACAATCTTTTCTCTCCCTGTGACTTTCCACATCTGTATCAGCAGTACAAGCTGATACATGTGAATTCTCTGCACATGCTTGTCAGCTTCCAAGAGATGTGTAACATACAGGAGTCTCTTCTGCGTAGTCCTAAACCCAGAAACTCTCTGGTTTACCTTTAAAGCTACAAAGCTGTGGAGGACATAGGGGCCCTTACCTAAAAGTTTTTTAGCAGATAGCACTTCAAGACCTAAGTCTTGGCTACTTATTTTAATCTCCATCACTGAAGGTCAACTGTTTTGTTTTGCACCTGCTCTTTGTATTTTCAACTGCATTTTACAGATACAAAATTACATATGCAGCATACCAAGATTATATGACTAACTATACTTGTCTGTATACAGTGCGTAGATTTTGAGTTTTGAATCTGATTTTAGGCAAGGGTTTTGAAATTAGCATGAATTTCTCACTTACCTATTACTGTAATGTGCTCCAGATCATCAGAATTGCAATCACAGATTTAGTGATTGAAATTACTTCTGTTGTTAGCCCAGTGTCATGAGTGAGGCTGTGATGCCATCAGAAGCCTTGTTACCAAACTTTCAAACCAATGATGACTGTGTTTGTAAATGTGTTTACATGTCACAAATGTTTGCTCTTTTCTTTTACGAAAGAACTGAATGAATGTGAATGATCTGTCACATGCTGTTTTTCACTTACCTCGGATGTTCACCCTAAGCTGTTTCAAAAAGGAGATGACATTTACATGTGACCTCATAGAATAACTTTATGAAGTTCCATGTGACTTTCTTACGCAACATGAGAGATCTACTTGCAACAGATAAAATCAAAAGCAGCGAAGAAGGCAGTTAGTTTTTACAAGCAAAAAGCGACCAGTCTCATGAGTTGAATTAGGCAACCAAACATCTACTTTAGTGTGTTTTTCCAGACTACGATCTCTTCACATCTTCTGCAACCATCCTCTAAGAGTGAAACAAAGAATCGAGTACACAGAGATTTTTTGAATCAGAGAAACACAGCATGGTGTGATGTGGGATACTGGCAGGGAGCACAGTCCAAGCTGCCATGCTGTGTCACAGCCCACCATGGCATGGACAAGAGGAACACTGCAGCAGCACACTAACAGAAAAGGAAAAGTGATGGCTCACAAGAGGAAGGGTGACAGAAAAAACCACAAGGGCATGAAGAGTTATTTTTAGCTGTCAATACTTGGATATATTGCCATATGCCCTTCCAGCATATAATGACTATACTCTGCACAAGGCTGGCCCACACCTAGAGAGTGACAGGATAGAGGCCAATCTCTGTGGGCAGCAGTGCATGCATAGGAAAGCAGTATTTTTGCCCTCAGCATTGATTTTTTTACTGGTCTTTCACTTTTTTAGTGGCACTAGAGATCTGAATAGAAAGCTAGACTTTTTTTCCCTCCTCATTTTCCCCATCAGCATGCTTATGCCACCACAAGTGCCTGGCTCTCCACAGGGTAAACTCAGCTGGTCTACCTGAGAATAAATAAAAAGAAACTTGCAGGGTAGCTGTGTGGGCATGTAATGACTCATGTTAGCACCAGAGCAGATGGGGAGGATGGGAAGACAAGCAAGATTATCACCTTCACCAGCTCTAACAATTTAGGTGAACCTTCAAATTATTTGTTGCATTTAGATATATGCTGCAACTTTTAAAATTTGCTGGATATATGTAGGCTTGAACAACGTGCTCATCTCAGCTTGATGGAAATTGGCTGGAGGCAGCCTGCAGCAGCATCATCCAACACCTGCTATGCTGCCAGCACTCAGCAATTTCTGAGCTGGAAGAAGCGAACATTATTTCATGAGAATTCAACACATGCATGTTTGTTTACAGTTCTCATTATGAGAAGGAATTGCTAATCCACCATTAAAAGTGACTACGTTATCAGGCACAAATGCCTGCAGAGCCATTGGCATGTGCCACCAGACACAGAATGCTGAACCTGCAAATACAGGTAGACTACAACCAGCCATACAAGCACTGCAGTATTTATTAAATTAATATGGAAATAGCAATCTTTCTGTCTAATAAGTAACACTTTATAGTAACAAAAGGAACCAAAATGATCAAAAGCTGCCTCTCAATAATATCTGCTGGCGTAACTGTATTTATGCCAGAGGCTTAGGGCTCTGTTATTCGATGTATGAGATAAAATGTATTGCAAGTGATGGATAATAACTGCACAAGTGTGCAGTTGCAGACCAATCTTCAGCCTCCTAAGAGTTTCTCTCTTCAAAGTGAGGCTAAGGTAAGCCATTTACACTAACCTGGATGACACTTCAAAAGCAAAGCTCCAGTCTGTACTGATATTTATCCTACCCCAGTATATCCCACCTTCTTGGAAGAAAAATATTACAATGTAAGTACCCGTATATAACTTAGTTGAAATTAGTTCCAATGCAAATTCACAAAAAGGTAAGACTGAATAAAGAATTACTCATGATATGTATCATCTACATTATTTTTTTTCTTTCAAAATTGCTGGTAAAGGGAGAAAGAGGAAGAACACTTCTTGGTATTAACAGTATGTGAAAACATGCAAACCAATAGTTTTGTGATGTAGTAGTTACTTGCAAAGTCACACCCTCTTTATTTCACTGTAACTCATCTGTGTAGTTATGCCAAAAATAAAAGTGTACATAAAGGCGTTGGCATGAGACAGTTGGGATGGAATGTTATTTTAAACTATTTCCTCACGTGAAAATAGTTCCTAATACTGCTTTCTTACAGGGTCTCTCCAGGCTGTGGAGACAAAAAAAGCTTTAACGGACAAACATCATTCCCCAAATCCTGTAATTCTGAGAAGTAAACAATGTTATGGAAAGCATCTTTTTTTTTGGCAAACTTGTAGGAGAGAGGCACTAAAAAACAACAGTCAGCTCTGCAGAAGAATTTTCATCAGACAGAATAAAGGCAGAATCACTGCTGCAATGCATTTTGGACATGATTGCATGAATTTTAGTTCTTAGGTCAATAGAAAAAAGTTCAGGTGACGATTAAGTGACAAAGGGTGTTTCTGTTGCTGCTTCTCTGTAAAATGTAAAAAACATTTCCAAGTCCCCAGTAGTATCTGAAATGAATTCTGTGTTTTTCAAGTCACTTACTGTCAGTATTTACAGAGCAGTGAGTTATTATGAGTCACAGACAAATACAAAGACTTTAAATAGAATGAGTAATGTCTGAAGTCCACAGGTTCAATGGATCAGGAGACAATATGCAACATACATCAATGTTATACAGTTCTTACCATGCAATCTGATTTTCAGTACTGGATGGCTACTCTCATCTTTTGGGATGTAAATCAGTTACAGTGCAGCATCTTCCAGAATAGAGATACTCACAGTTTTTGCCCTTAGACCTTACAGCATCTCTTTTCATGTGGAAAACTACAGCACCTACAGCAATAGCCACCAAATCTTTGGTGGGAGGTTGGAGTTGATTAGTCTGACCAGCCACCTTATCTCACTAAACCATTCTTTTTCCCTCAAAAAGGCCTGCCGCAGGAGACAAATGAGTGGGCAAATTAAGTCAGTGGATGGTGGGTCAGATGGAAAGCAAGCTGTTTCCTGAAACTGAACAGTTCCTGGTTTTGAGGTCAGACACACTCAAACTTCTCCTGCACAGAGGTCTATTTCCACTCATAGTGGTATTTACCAACATTGCTCTCAAACCCCCTTATCTAATATACTGGCTTCCATATCTGCACGTGGGCTTCCGTTCTCACACATTGCCAGCTTAGAAGGTGCTTTGCTAATACCATTCTGCTGTACAAATAGCAAGGTGTCTGTCTGTCTTCTGTTGTGAGGCAATGAGGCAGAATCACAAAAACATCCTTGTTGCTTCTTCATTGCAGCCTTTGTATGAGCGTTTCACAGCTCACCTGTCTCTAACCTTGTTTCCCTTGGCTCAGTTCTCAGTACTAGTCAGTTCTCCAGGTTCACCTGTGGTGCTCTGAGACAACAGCTTAAGTCATTATGGCTTCCAAGCTCCCAGCTCCGACTCCCCTTACATAGACTTCTGGATCTACCATCTGAATGTATGGACAAGTATAAGGATAGACAGAAAGCATGAACGACTGGCCAGAATTCAACATTTGTGAGCTCCATGAAAGCACTAAAANAAAAAAAAAAAAATCCAGCAGGGTTTCAAATGACTTATGTCAGTATTTGAAACTGCAAGTCAGGCCAGGCAGTAGAAATATGGCACTTGGAATTAAACTTGTAAAGCTGCTGGGAAACTGCCACTTGAACCTACTTCTTTGAGAACTGCTATCCTGACAGCTTCTTCACATCTCTTAAAATAAATGCATATTAAGTTTGAACTTCTTGGCAGGGGTGGGGAGGCTTACTTAGCAAAGGCTAATCCTAGAATAAAACAAATATTAAATCTTAGAATAAAAGAGAAGTAGTTTATACAAGGACACAGAAGAGATTGGACATGCAGAGGAATGGTATTTTCCACAAAAGCTAATGGACTTTCCATAATACAGTGAGTCTACAATTAGTCACTAAACATGTGACCAATCATGATCCCTAAAAGGGAACAGTGCAGTACATCAAATGTATTAAGCAAGTAAGAAGGTGCCAGTCAACTCGTCATCTAGGTCTGTAAATTTAGAAATCACAAACATTGGTCCAAGGAAATGCTGTGAATTCCCAGGTTTCTAATATGGTGGAGGTCTTAATTTGGATTCAAGTATGCACATCAAATACTCAGGTTAATCATGCATTAAAAGGATAGCGTGGACATACATCTCTATTAGCCTGCAAAGAATAAAGATCTGTGTTAAAATCTATTTTACTTTTTGCCTCAAACTTCAACATTCAGGCATTTCTCCACTTAAGCTTCTTCTGTTGTTTAAACAAGACTTTTGGCCTAAAAATAATGCTTCCAATTTTTTTAAAGTGACTGTTTATTGTCAGTTCTGTAGTTTGTTGGCTTGTAGTCTGAGAAGTTGCTGGTCTAAGCTTAGGAACAACACATATACAGCAAATACATAGCTCAAAACCCCCAAACAAACAAAGTAACCAACCCCTAGGGTGGAGCTGGCTTTTAATCCCTTCTGCTGTTCTTGGTGGTCCAGAACAGCAATATTCTGGTAACAGGAGTTCTCCACTCTCAAGCCTAGCTTTTACTCATGGTCAGCTTATCCTAACCTGAACTTGTGCTTCTATTTTTCATCAGTTTAAGCTGACTTCACTTTGCATGCATGCAGAGAAAAGCATTCTCTCTGCTGAGCCGCTAGGTATTCACTGCTGCATTTACCCACTCCGTTGACAACAAAATTACCTCAGGCCATGTTACATTTATTTTAGGCAACTATCTGCAGATCAATCTTTACTTCTGTGTGGTCAGACCAGAAGAGTTTACAATAGTTTACTTTCTTTTAAGCTGATGACTGAAACTGATTATTGTTACCAGAGCAGATAAAAACCTGGTCTTTGAAGATGCTTGTGGAAAGTTGTGAATCATACATATGCAGGCTGCTGTCAGTAACCCTGCATGGGACTCGCTAAGGTGGAAGTAGGAAAGTGACTCTGCAGGAAGTCATAAGTACTCCTTCTGTCCACAACTGTGTTACTTCTAACAATCGGCCTAAATAATCTCCTTGTAGGTTGTAACAATTTACCTTGTGGTGGGGCTTTCAGCTTAATAAAGTGTCACTCTCCCATTCTCCACACTGGTCTCCCTGTCCTACATTAGGTGGCCTATAATAACTAGCAGTACATAATTTTCTTTCTCCTTACTTTTTTTTCCCCTGCATTTACAATATGTAAATACACAGCCAGCTTCAGAATCATTGATCTCTGACGGTCTACAGAAGAAAATGAATTTATTTGTAGCTTGACCTACAAATACAAAACTAGGGTACAAAAATACACAACCTAAGGGGAAAACCATGTTAATATTGTGCATGTATCTAGCATTAGGAGGCCTGAATTTCACCAAATGGTTCTGAAGCTGCTAATTTTAGGAGAGGATCCTCTCACATGGCAATTTATCACAGACTGTATTTCAGTAGATTTCTAATGCAAACTGCAATAACTTTGAATTCCATTGCACTGTATAATACTCCAATACCGTCAGCTTATTAACATTTCTACCTCAATTACACAGCAAGATTTGCATTTAGTCATGTCCTGCAGGAACTCTGTCCCAGAATTGAGTGAACCCAAAAGATGATGGATAAAAGGGATTGGGCACAGAATGTCCCAAACCCCTACTCTGAAGCACTTCGAATAAAATATCAATTGAAACGCTCAGGCAAGTACTTAAGGCCCAGTTTCCGTTTTTTTTTTTTTAAACGCTACTAAAACTTCAATCTCCACTTCCAGCGTCACCAGCACCAGGAACTTTACCCACAGTCCCTGGTTTATGCACAGCCGTGTCTCTCCGGGGCCCACAGCCACGCGAGCGAGGGCAGGAGCTCCGGCTGCCGCTCCAGGCCCAGCCCCGCTCCCGCCGCCGGAAGTGCGCGGCAACGCGCCGCGCGCCAACAG
>WEIV01007346.1:16044-37787 GCA_013390005.1 Calyptomena viridis | reverse complement strand
CGGGCGGGCGCGGGTCGGTGGGGCGGCGGGGCCGGAGCCGGAGCCGCTCCCGGGACACTCACAGAGGGCGGGTCAGTGTAAGCGGGGTCTCTCCGGCTCTGTGCGCCCTGCAGTGCGTGTGGCATCGCAGTCCCGGAATGGGCCGGGCTGGCAGGGACCACGGAGGGTCGTCTGGTCCAGCCTGCTTAGTCCAACAGAGTCATCTCGGAGCACGTGACACAGGATTGTATCCAGTGGTCCTGGACATCCCCTGTGAGGAAGGCTGCACAACTTCCCTGTGCACAACAGGGAACGGCAACCTGTTCCCGTGCACAGTAAAGAAGTTCGTTCTCATGTTCAGGTGGAACTTCCTGTGCATAAGTTTCTGTCGATTGCCTCTTGTCCTGAAGGCACCATGTCCTAAGTGCGTGTGCACGCCTCGCTTGTGACACTAACATGACACGAAGTAACTGTATTGTGGTGGGAATGCCTAAATGTGGCAAGGAATACCTCAAGGCTCAGCAGAGTGTGAGTGCTATACCTTTTCTCCGTACGCACACGTGCGAAGTGAAAACGGTGAAGAGGGTAAGATGGGGTGTCGCCCCAGTGCCATGCTGTGAGGTAGATGAGGCTTCAGCATGGCTGAGCAGTCCTCGGTGCTTTGTCAGAAGAAAATGAAAAACTAGCCTTCTCTACCAACTTTACAGATATTTTTGAAATCCACTCAAGCACCGGGGAATGGAGGGGTTTTAATACAACTTGTTGTGAACTCGGGTATCTTTTTAAAGCAGACAGTGACTTCTGGTCTTACAGAAGTATCTCATAACCTGATTTTATGTCTGTGTGCATATGTCCTTTTAGTAGAGTGAGTGGCAGCATGTCTGATGCGCCTAAACTGAAATGTTTGTGCATAACTGCCACATGAAGAGTTCCCCAGCACCTATACTGGCTTCATCTGTTCATTGGTGAAGCAAATAGAAAGGCATGTAGTTTTGCTAACAGTGTAGTTGTAGTCTCTGTAAAGTGCCAGAGGTCAGAAGCTTATTTTTGGTGAGGTTCCTGTATATAAGATTTAATAAAATTATGTGCCATGGAAGTTGTAACTTTTGTAAGTGTTCACTTTTGAAAAAAGTAGTTGATGCCCAAAAATGAAACCCAGACAGACACATGACTCTTGCCTTTTGCTGCCCTCTTTTTCACCAATGACTTTTAGCTCAAAGAACTTCTTGGACTGGATGTGGTTTTGTGTATATTTAATATGCCTCAGAAGAGACGGGTTTTTTTGTTTGTTTGTTTGTTTTTATATGGGAATTTCTTGAACCCGTGTAAAGTTCTTGTATCTGCAACATCTGGCTGGCAGGAGGACACCTCAGGTCTACAAACCACAGGAGGGGGGAAGAATTTTATTGGTTTATTTTCGTTGTGGCTTTTTACCTTCATCTTCTCCAGGTAGTATTCAATATGCGAGTGGGCCAGGCAGAGATTTATACCTTGGCTAATATGTTTCTGCTTATACATGTGTTAAACGTGTGTTTCCTCATGTTGTGGCTGCTTAGTTTCCCAGTAATATTTTGGTAAGGGACTCTGGAAGTATTTTGGGAAGTGAAGGTTGATTTTGACAACAACAGCAGCCTCACCCCTATATTTATTAATTCAGAGATCTTATATAGTTTTGAAAACAGAATTTCCTATTGTAAAAGTGATGCCAATTCTCCTATTTTTGTAAGGGTCAACTAACCATATTTTTAACTGTTGTTTCTGTCCACATTAACAGTTTTATTTGTTGAAGGTTTTTTTTTTAAGTTGTTTCCTGCTTGTTGTTTCTAGTCCTGACGTGTCAAGGAACTGCTGACTGAAAGTTAACCCACTGTCATTCCTTACTGAGGTGTTTAACCTTGAGCTCTTTTAAAAAGCCATTATTGCTTTGGTGATTTGTGTGTTTTGGTTTTTTTTTTGTCAGTGTGTTTCACTATTTCTACTTCCTTCAATTTTGGACAAATTCTCTGATGAATCACCTGCAGAAATGGTTTCCAGAATAGAGATCTGTCTGTTTTCTTTCATAGTAAACCTGATGGAAAGTATTTACTCAGCTCCTCACTACCATGTAGTATTAGACCATCAGCTTCCTAAAGAACTGAATGAATTACACCTGCTGTGAAGAGCGTGGTTACAGTGAGCACAGACACTGAAAGAAATGTAGGGGCAGAGAAACCAAGGAGGATGAAATGACTGCAGGGCTGGTTGCTTTTTAAGAAAAGAGGAATGTAGCTTTTTTTTTTTAACTAAAGTTTTGGTAAAGATAACTGTGCAAGAATAAATTGCAGTGTATCCTCTCTGTCCTTGGGAATAAAGCTAAATTATGCTTTTCAGTGAGCATGACATTCCATGTCATGACTTGGAGTAGAGGTGAGTAGGGCTGTGACTTAGAGTACATCATGGGAAGAAATATTACCCTGAACATTTTCATGTCAGGTACATTTAATTGACTCCCTTGGTTTTCTAGAATTTTAATGTAAAGCACTTTCATGAATGTAGTTTAGTAGCCATGGTGGTCTGAGTTCAGTACAAAAGCATGGAAAAATGAATCCTCTTTTACATCATCAGGCAATTCCTCATGAGGACCAGCTTCTGGTTCTGACTTTTTTAAAAAATGTGGCAAGATAGCTGCTTGACAGCTTTCTAACCAAGTACTCAGTTGGTCAAGGTATGAAATAGAAATGTGGGAGTAAGATAGATAAGTTTTCATTTTGGATAATTTGAATGACTTGAGTGTCCTGAAGGAGCAGTATGCTTCTAAGTATTATGTGTGTGAGACTTTCTGTTGCCTGTGATGTTTGCGGAGAAAACACTACAATTTGCAATAGCTTGTAGTGGAGAATTTGAATGAAATAATGTAATGAGATTTTATCTTTTGAAAGTTTTTGTGTGTGTTAGTGCCAGTTTCAAAAAAAATGGAAGGGTAAAATGACCCTTGCTTGTAGTTGGTGTTTGAGATGGCAAACAGCTGCTGCAAATGCAGTATGTGCAATTGACTTCATGATGTTTTATTCTTGAGGCTACAATTCAATGCATACTCTGTCTGCCAAAATCAAAAGGTCAGTGGTTATAAACTTTGAATCAATTACTTCTGAAGGCTTTCGTAGCTGATTCAAGTGTTCTGTTTGCTTTCAGAAGTTACAGCCCCACACCCAAACGTTTAAATAGAATAAGCTTAATATAGTTTCCAACTTGCTGTTGGCTTGACAAACAAAATGACCAGGCCCCACAACTGAAGTCGTGTAGTACAACGATTTGATCTTGTAGCGTGACACTGAGAGCAATATAACATTTTGAAATTGTCTCTTTCTGTGGGTCAAATTTTACTGTTTCCTAGATACATGATGTGCTGTTAAGGAAAAAGTCTTTTGGTAGTATAAGAGCCATAAATACACAATGACTTCTTGCCCCAGATCTTGACTGTGCATATGCAGAATTTTATTGTAATAGGAGAACTTCTGAGAAATGCTTTCAGGAAAAGTTAAGGTTTAAAACTGCGAGTGTCATTTATGATGCCTGGGAATTCCCATGTCTCTTGCAGGCCATCACAAATCCCCACTGTCCTCTTTGTTTGGAGGACTGAGTTATGTTGTAAAGTTAGGATAACAGCAACTGGTGTTTTCTCATATCTGTGTGATATATTTTGTTGTATTTGTGTTTCAAGGGGAGGGGAAGAGAAGGAATAACTTTAATCCTTAGTACAAATTTTCCCATTGCTTATATCTGAAATATTACAGATATTCTACTGAGTCTGAGTACTGTGTAAGGGCTCTCAATAGCATTGATAAATTGCTAATGACGTGACATATTGCTGCTTCATACTTTGAGGAAAAATGTAGTATTCTTACGTAAGTGTTACATATGTGTAATTATGCACTTAGTAGTAAAAAAGATGCAGCATTTACCAACTGCAGATTAAGCTGTAACTTATTTGAAATTGATGAACAAGATATATGTCATCTATACCACGTTTTAAGAGGAGAAACTACAGGTAAGTGGGAAAGTTGCCAAGTGTTAGTTTCAAAGTTTAGTGCTTCTTAAAATCTGAGCATGCCTTTATTAATGTTGCTTTAAGTGACTTTTGATTGCACACTAAGTCTTGTATCTTGTCTTGGTTAGAATTATAAATATCAAGCTAAACATAGTTAATTTTTGATCTGCATGTAGCAGTTACTGTATGTGCTGCTTTTTTTTTTGGCCTGTAGTAGCAGTAATGACTGGTCCCAGAACTACGGGTGAATTAAAAATTTTGTGACTTCAGAGTTAATAATTTCTGCTGGGCTAAATTTCAAAGACATTTATTAATTTCTTATTATATTGTGTTCACATTAATGATTAGAGACCTTTTTGGCCACTTATTTTGTGCCTCAGCTGACTTCGTTAGCATATGTTTTGATCTGGCATTAAAATAAGGAAAAAGAATATGTCTGGCCACATAGTTGACTGAGGACGACTATAGGCTAATACAGGCACAACCAGAGGTAAGAACTGCAGCAGAGAATAATCTTGCTAATTAAAACAACTCTCATACCTTTAATTGACTTTTTTTCAGTAATTGTACCAAGTGAAACTTTACCTTGGGGATGGTAGTGTATTGTAAGAGAAGCCGAAGATGTTCCAACATTGATCAAGCTTTCCCAATTTAATCAGAAAGAATACTAAAAATACCAGTGGTTCCTTTACAAGAACTGTTGATTTTTGGGGACATAACAAAAAGCAACAACCTAAAGAAAGAACTTAACTTTTCGTTCTGTGAGGGTTACAAAATTAAATGAGATCTAAAACTCTTATCTGTGTACGCAAATAAGAGTTGATTTAAGTGTAGAAAATGCAGTGATTTTTTCATGTAATTTCTGAGGTTTGGCTCTGATATTATCATAGGTGAATTTCACCTGCAGTGCTGTCTCCTTTTGAGAAGAGTCAGCCCTGACATATCCTAGAGTTGTTTTATGACATAAAAATACTGTAGACCTTGTCTGAACACCCTGTCACTAATGTGCTCTGTCTTCAGTCAGATTGTTTTCCGTTACCCGGTTGTTTTTTTAAATTATTTCCTTTGTTTTCCCTTCAGTCTGAGTTTCATTTTATAAAACCAAGCTTTTGTGTCACATCAGGTGCACCACTCAAACCTCCTTCCGTTCTTGAAACTGTGTAGCTAGAATGTCTTACTTTTTTTTTCTCTGACTACCCTGAGAATGAATTATCATTTATGATTTTTTTTTTTGTTTTCCATTTCAGCTGTGGAAAGTGGGTTTTGGAGTCTTCCCTGTTCCTTTTAGTGACTATTTCATTCCACCATCTGATCTCCCATCCAGATTTGTCCTTTTCAATGCACGTGTGTCCCTTTCTCATTTTTTTATAGTCAAATAGTGTTCTGAGCATGTGATTGAGTTTTCACTTGGCACTTCTATAGCTTTACCAGAGTTGTACTTCTGCTTCACAAGCTCTGCTGAAATATTTTTCATCAAAATCTGTAATGCTTTTTAGCTGGGACAAATAATCCAACTTCAAACTCCTGAATATGTCAGCCTAGTAGTTGCCTGTGGTCTGACTGGAAGCATAGCTTTCCTTTCTCTTCTAAGACATAGTCTTCAGCTATTTTTTTTTCCTCCATCTTTCTACGTACCATTTGTCAGTTACACTAATGATGGATATAATTTATGGTGAGAATTTATTTTTAAATTCTCGTTCTCAGTTCCTAAATCCTTTGAGCATGTCGATATTGAAGACCTGCAAACTGTCTGTAACAGGTGATTTTTGTTTAATCTCAAGTTTAGCTTCTTAGGAATGTCCAGCTATATTAGTTCAGTCACAAGAAGGGGAATGTGTTCTCGTTGAACTTAATTTTTGCCTTACTGTGAACTGTGTAAAGAAAATGGACCAAATGAATCTTGGAGCCCTCATACTATGGCTCTTCCAGCACAACAGTATTAGATAGTAGATGATCTATGTTGTAAAATTAACGTGAATTTTCTTACATAATGAGTAGTCAAATACTTACTGTGGCTTATCTTTATTTCTTTCTACATGTTTTTCCTGATTGCTTATGTATTAATAATTGATAATACGATTTTCTGAGGGGTTTTTTGCCGTTTCTCTGTTTCCTTTTTTAAGCAGTTAATCAACTGTTATCCAAAAGGCTAGAAATGTTGAATGTGTGCATAGTTTTTATGTCAAATTCTCCGTGGACATCTAAGTTCTTTTAAAAACCCTAATGTATGAAAAAACAGGGAGTTAATGAAGTGCATTAAATTGATTTTAAGTGCCTTTTAGAATATGCTGTCTCCAAATAGATTAAAAGAAAACCCTCAGTGTACAATAGCCCTATTTATACGTTTAGCTCTTTCATACCTTACAAAACTGAAGCAGGGATGCTGATAAATATGTATATGTTTTAAACTAAAGTAGTTTTAAAGGGATCTAGATACCTTAGACATCTTAGAACTTCAGTCTTTAAAACTGGTTTAGTAGTGTCTTTGCTGTTTATAATGATATAGTGGATATAATGTTTCAAACTATTGAGTTTGTTATTCTTTAATATCATTCTGTATTGAGCCACTGCCTTGGTTTTGTGTTCTGTTCATGTTTGCATGGACAAACTCTCTTCTGTTTGGAGAGAAGTTGGGGAGAAATTTAGTAAGGGCGCTATCAGAGGACTAATGAAGTCATGTACTGATAGAAAAGTGGACATAGGGCACAGAAGGAATGCCTACCTTCTTTGACGGACTGATTAGTGGATTTAGTAGTATCTAGCTGTGATGACAGCTTTTGAAGTAGGGTTGGTTACATTTGAGTGGATAAGAATACTGAGGGAGTGCTTGACAGTTTTCTACAATATCCTGGTAGCCAAGCTGGGAAGATACATGCTAGATGAATGGGTCTGCAAAAGCAACAAAGAAGAGCTGCTTGGGCTGTTCAGCTCAAACAGTCGACAGCTTGGAGTAGGAGAGGTTTTTGTGGGGGTTTATGCTGTGTGCAAAGCTGTTGGGCATACTTCTGGTACTCAGGTTGGTGGGGTGGAAGGCTTGCACAGTCAAGTGGAGGGAGCAGTTGCTGTACCACTGGAGGTCAGAGCTGCCATTCAGAGAGACGCTGACAGCTGTCTAGTCATGAGGAACCTCATGAAATTTAGCACATTCAAAGCCCTGTAGCCAGGGCTGAACAGGCCCTGCGGGGGAACCACTCTGCAGCAAAGATGAGCAGCAGGCTAAGTAGGATCCAGCAGCATCCTCTGGTGGGAGAACAGGTCCAGTGTATCCTGTTTCAACGAGGGTATAGCTGTGTTTCAGCTTCAGAAAAAACAGATCACACTTTGTGAGAGTGGTTAAATGCTAGTGCTTGTTGCCTGGTGAGACTCTACTCTGGAAGGCTCAGATCAGATGCCTTAAGGTCTTTGAAATTGTTCCTGCTTTGAGTCTGAAGTTGTTCAATTCTGAATTATTTTATGAGTCTGTTTATGACTTTGTACTGCTGTGGTGTGTTTCAGTTAATACCAGTGGCCTCTCAGACCAAGCAATGCTATTTTGCACTGTTTTCCTCAGTGCAAAATCTCAACTGTTGTGGTCCATCTTATTACTGTCAGTCTTTTAATGAGGTATGTGGGTGCATTCTAACCTTGTAATGCTTGCTAAATATTAATTATAAACCTTAATTATAAAAATAGTGTTTCCAAGCTACACAATAAAGTTTTATATATGCGGTGGACTTCTAGCTTTCTTATTTAAAAGAAAGCATTAGTGTAAGGTTTTTTCCCCCAAGACATGCAGCCTGTAAAGCGTCTTTGGTGGTACAAATCAATATGGTTCTGATGTTTGATGTGGCGATTGCTATTTTCAGCATTTAAAAAAGACTTATGCTTATTTGATTGTCTGCCTTAAAGCAGCATCTTCCAGTATCTGCAAAAGCTTTAGAATGGTTTAATGAATTCAGTGCCTGGTTAGATAAATGAAATATTCTGTATTCAATAAAAACATGTTTTAATGAAATATAATAATTTTTATAAATTTATATTAACAGGTACCATTTCAAAATACGTCATTATGTTGCATTATACCAGGAAGCCCATTGACTTGTTTTTTATAATATTGGTGCTTGGTCAGAATCCGTGTGTTCGACAGAAGTGCTGCTATTCATAAAAAGGGCACTAGAGTGTAGTGTAGTATTTCTAGTGCTCCTACAGTGAAGCACCATCAGGAAGGCTTCTGAGCAGAACACTGTTTGCAAACTGCCTTTTTTTCATAGGGTGTTATAATGTTAAACTACCTTGAAGTTTTCTGAATGTATAAACACAACTCCATTCCTCTACTATGGCAGAAGTGGATAATATACTAGAATCCTTTAATTGAAGATTCTATTTAATATTTAACCATTTTCCTAATACTGGTTGTTCATATGAAAATATGTTAACTGTATTTTTGCTTACGTTCAGTTGAAAATGAACTACAGAGGATCTTTCTTTTAAGAGTATGTACTTTTTGAAGAAGTTTTGTCTGATAAAAAGCATCTGCTTTTATGTTAATGCTAAATATAATTTAGAATTGGCATTCTGTTGTGTATTCTGTTTTACTGTAATTAGTTATAGCAATACATTTATTGATGTTTAAAATTTTTTTTAATTATTATTTTTGAAAGGAAAAAAGCATAAATTCATAGTTGTAAGTGACGGGATATGGCATTGTTGCGTGGATTGAGAGACACAAGAACTTAGCTTTTCTTGTAACTTCTGAAAGATGTCTGGGTACTGGGCCTGCTTTCATTACAAATCAATTGCAGAATTCACTTGACGTCTTCTGGTGCAGAACTCGCCGTTCTTGTGTGCTTGCTTCAAACTAGGATTCAGACCTGTTTTTTAATTAACAAATAAAGTATACTTGTCAATAGGCTCTATCTTGAAAATACTGTGTTAAATAAGGTGTTGCATATGGAGACCTAACTTTCTAATTTTTAAATGCCTGTTGCTTTTGTGGAGATAGGCCAGTTTTGTTGAAACTTGGTCAGTGTTTTTGAAACGAGAATGCTGTGCATGTAAGTTACACTAACTTAAATCAAGAGTGAAAAAAGATATAAACTGGGACAATTTAGTGTTAGGAGTTTTTATTTTTGCGTAGGTTCTTGCCAGGGTTACCCTTAACGACAAGTTGTAATCATCCTTTTGTAATCAAGAAGCCAGCAATAACAAAATGGCAATACAAGAAGCTTTTAGATAATTTAACTTTAGATTTGTAAACTGAATTTATGCAACTTCGGTTGCTGTTTAAACCCCAGTGCAGCTGAAATGTACTGTCAGTATCTCCTGGTAGCAGAGTCTTAACCCCTCAGCTTGTCAAACTGCCTTTCCCCATTTTGCTGCAGTGTTCATTATGACTCTTTGTTACACAAGGGGTGCTAAAGAGCATGCATTCCCTCACACCGACGTACCAGGCTGATAAGGAGGGGGAGAGGAGGACTATTTAACCAGTTTCGGAGTCTTCCCTGGAGTTTTGAGGCAGGCGTGCAAGGGGCTAGGCAAGCCTACCAAGATGCTGATTCTATATTATTTTTTCTGTCTTGGATTGATGGATTCCACTCTCCTCTGGGAAGTTCTGAACTTTTCCATAAGACATTTTGGTTACAGAATTTTCCTGCTTTGTGTTTTGTTGTGATAGCCTCTAAACTTCCAAAACAGATTGGAAATTATAAAGCTGGCAATGTAAGACTTCAGTTTAACTTCTTAATGTCTCAATGACTCAGTTTAAATGCCATTACTGCTTCACGTTCTTCAGCAAATTTAAAGCTCTGCTAACTGTCTGGCATCAAGCTTGTCAGGGTGCCAGCTATTTTGCCAGACTGTAGAGCCAAGATGCATGAAAATGTCAACAATCTCGGGCTCATTAGTTTTTGGCTTTCCTGGCCTTTCTGTAATGACTGCAGTGCTGCATAAGCTAAATGCTATTTTTTTTTGATTTAGTCCTATTAGTTACGGTGGAAACCACAGCCAACTTTAATGGAAACAGTTGAAATAGTTGAAAGAATGTTATTCTATTGATTTGTTAATTTGTTTCCAAGGAAAGCAGCCTGCCAAAGTCTGCTTACATATAATAAGTTCAAAAGATTATACAGAGAGGATATTTTGTTCTTTTTTTATTTGTACCTTTTCCCTTTTAAAGCACTGGAAGATATTTGTTGTTTTGAATATGTTCCCATTAGCCTTGTAAAGCTGCCATGAACATTCCAGTCTAAAAAAAAAAAAATCCCCAAACTTACTTGTTTGTCCTTTATTTATGATTTAACTGGTCAGGCAAAAAGGTTATTTGCCTTGAGAAATGGACACGTGAGAACACTGCACAACTTAAAAACCTTTAATAAGGTATATGCTGCCTTTGTCCACATTTCTGAAATATATTGATTTTTTTGTCTTATACCTTCAGCATGAAAATTTGTAAAAGAACACTCATTGAGGATAGCTTACACTTAGAGAATTCATACAGAAGCTGTAGTAATGAAGTTGCTAATTTTCTTGGATAATCTCTTGCTTTCTATTGTAGTGCCAAACTCCAAAAGAAATGTCTAAGATAATTTAAAATACTTCTAATATAATTGCCTGTCACTGTGGTGTTACAAACTTCTCCATAAAAGCCACTTCACCCTTAAGTGGTAATTCTCTGGATACAACTGTGTCTTCAATGCGTGCCACTATTACTGTGTACTATATAATGTGTACTATTACTGATGATGATGATAAAATCTGTTGTACTATTTACTTAGTGTTCAAAACCACTGTAAAAAATATGGTAATGCAAAGTAGAAGGGAAGTTTGGAATGATGCACAAGCTGCCAAATACTTGAAAGATTTTTTCCTTTACTAATTTTAGATATTTTTACAAATCCACATTTTCTAAAGGGAAATATTTAAGTGTGTATGTGTGTTTCCTTATTTTCCTAATTTTTGAAGAACTGCATTAACTGATGTAATTTTCCAAAAGATAGGAAGGTTGTCCTTAGTGAGAATTCAGAGCTTTTTATAAGTGACTAAGTGACTGTTCCTTACTTCTGGAAAGTTGCCTTTTTTATCCAATTTTAGTTTTAAATCTAGGACGAGTGACATCTTGTAATCTTTGTAAGGCTTTTCAAATGTTTTGGTATAGTTGTTCAAAACCAGAGCAGCTGAACTTTGACTGAAAATCATTGCAAACTGATCATTGCTTGATGCCAAAAAAGAAATGAGTTGTGATGTAGATCCATTTCCAATGTCAGCAACAGAAAACTCCAAGCTGAAAATCGACAGCATCACAACAGCTTCTTTAAAGACTTAGATTGTGTGTAGTTCTTACGATTTTGCTTTTTGAAACAGATTTGTCGCTATTTTTTTTTTCCCAATAAGCACTCAGGGAATAATCCCTGAAATGTATTGAGTTGCTGTGAAAGTAAATGTTAACATGGGACCACATATAGTCTGTGCTCTTGTTTTGAACACTTATCTTGCTGAGCTTTATTTTCTCCTGCTGAGTGTAGGAGCTGGGTAATGGTCTACTGCTTCTTTTTGGCTGGAGGTTTTTTTTTGTTTTTAAGTCTGTGGCTCACCAATGTGTTCCTATCATTGTTCAGTGACAGTGAAACCTGCACTCGTGCTTAGCGTGCCAGGAAAGAGTGAAGACCTGAGACCTGCTTGTGCAAGGCCTGACAACTTGTATACTTTTAAATAAATGATTGTGGTGGTAAAACATGCTCAGAACAAATGGGTCAGACCTGAGGTTTGTGCGGCACCTGTAGAGTGATATTTCGTGGCTGATAGGAATAGTGGTTCTGTCATTTTCTGGACTAAAAAGCATATCTTCATGCTTTAATAGCTTTTGATGATGGGTACCTTTTTTGTGAATTCCCCTTCCCCCATCATGTGATGCAATGTAACTGTTCATGAAATGTGGAAGTAGGTGTTTCTTTTTGAACTTTGCTGATACTGCTTTCTAACTCCTCAATTAACTACCTTACTCTTTGGGTTTTCCAAAGTCCAGCGCTCTTGACAGAGGCCCAGGATTGTTTCAAATTTACAGGAAAGCAAGAGTTTTCACATTAATGGAGAAATCTTGACTGAATATGATGGAAAACATAATTAGGGTTTTGGTCAGGAGGCCATAATGCTGAGAGTAGAGGGGAAAACGGGAGAGCAAGGAATGTGTCTTCTCACCATAGCACATAGGAGCAGAAGAACTTCTGAGAGCTGGAGCCAAAGGAATCTAAATGCTAGAGGATAGTTCTTAATGTCTTAGCTGCTTACTAGTAGTGCATGTCTTGTTAAGAGGGAGGGGAATGGCTCTGTCTCCCTCTCCTTTCGGAGTATCTTTCTGTATCTCATTTCTGACATATCTCTGACCCCTTCTTACTGCCTTCTCCCATTGCTCCTGATAGGTCCAGTGGAATACTAGGTCAGTTCAAAGGCAGTGTTTTCTAAAAATATTGTTTTGCTTTTTGGATGTCTCTGTTGTATACCATGCCTCTTTACACCATGAAAGGCACTGTGTGCCTTGTGGCAAGAACAGTTGCTGTATTATGTTAGCAGTAAAACTATCAGGAAAGTCCCCTGGAAATGAACTTGGTGAATACCGTGGTATGATCACATTGGTTTAGAAATTTGTGGTGCTGCCTTGATTGTCTTCTGGTACAAAATACTAAACCTGATCTGGTATATTTTAATGGATTTGATATTTAGTGGTGCAGTGGCTTTTCCTGGAACTAGATAGAAAAGTTTTGGAACTCGCAACAGAATACACTGCAGGTTTGAATTGTAAAAGGTGCAATGTCTTTAAATTGAAAGAGAGTAGGTTTAAATTAGATATTAAGAAACAATTCTTTACTATAAAGGTGGTGAAGCACTGGAACAGTTGTTCTGGAGAAACTGTGGGTGATCCATCCATGCAAGCATTCAAAGCCACGACAGGGCTTTGAGCAGCTGGATTCACTGGACAATATCCCTGCCCGTGACAAGGGGTTTGGAACGAGAGAATCTTGAAAATCCCTTCCAACTCAGGCCATTGTCCTGTTGATCCAGTCTGGTAATGCCCTAAATGCGTTTTTCTAAGAGGATGCTTTTTGTTTCTGCCTGGCATTCTGGAGCAATGAAAAGAGGAAGCTGATATTAATATGATGGTATACAGAGTCCTGATATTCAAACTTAGTGCCTCTACCTCATTAGCACAGTTCACATTCTCTGTGCACTGGAAAATGCTCTGCGAAATGCAGAGCTACCAAATGACTCCATAGCTCTCTCATGACACCATGAGAGTTGTGGTAGAAATTTTTATATGAATTAGAACAAGTATTCCAGATTTCTGATCAGTTGAGTTACTTTATTTCTGTGTTACATTGCTTGAAGTTGCTGTCCCTAATTATGCTGAAAAGGTAGCAAAAGCTTTTGTGCAGAATAACTGTAAAATTTCTTTCTATAGTTACCTCTTTACGCCTAAAGGCAGTTTTTTATTTGTAAAGTAGTTGATTCATATTGTCAGGTAGCATGGAAACAAGTTTTTTGTATTGTGTNAGGTAAAGGACCAACTAGGGACAAGGGAAGGTGGGATCTGGAGGTAACAGACAGGGGCAGAAGCCAGAGGCCTTCTACTCAACCCTATCCAGGACCGAGTAACTTTAGATTGATAGGGAAAGGACCAGAAGAAGGGGGCAGCTGGGATACAAATATGGAATAGGGAAGGAGGGGTCTGAGGAGGGGATACAACTGAGGGAAGGGATAACAATTTCAGGAGTAACCAAGTGGGAAAGGGAGGGAAAGACTAGAGCAGTCTATTTACAGAGAGTATGTATAAAAGTTAACAAAACTATACATCAAACCCTTATAAATGTATAAAACCATAAGAAGCACCGTCACAGTGTTGTCTTTTCTTTGAATGGAAAATTTTCACTGTGATTTGTATTAGATTCTTACAAATTTAAATGTATGTTTTTACTCAGGAAATTTGGTTGTTCCATTAAATTCACTGGCTGCACCATTAAAAAGACTAAAATAACAATCGAAGCCCATGCACCTGTTTTATTTATTTATACCTTCTTGTCAGAAGCAAAACTTCAGCCATGCCTTCTTTTTTTTTTCCTCCTTTTTTCTTTTTCTTTGCCAGGGAGCTGGTGCTATACAGATCACTAAGTGGAAAAGGAAGTGCTCTGTTGATTGTTCTTGATATTCTCTCCACCTGTGTTTCTGATGCTGTGTTTTTATGTGACTATTGACTCTTAATGAAGTTTGTAAGAATTTTTAATTTTACATTTTTCTGCCTTGTGACCAGTGAGTTCTGAAGTCTTTTGGGAGAGACCAGAGGGAAGAAAGGAAACTGGAACATGATAAAGTCAGATAATCTTCTATGCCTGATTTTTCTTAAGAAACACCATTAAAACTAAGGCTTAAAAAATGTTCTAAATAATCCAGAAGATACCTTAATAGTGTTGATGGCATGAAGAATTACTCTTCATGTTTTTGAGCTGACTTCTCAAGCACTCAAGAGTGCAAACCAGAGGTTTATGTAATATAATAGTAATGTTCCATGTTTAATTATTTCATCCTTTCCTAGTAACACTTAACATCTGATACACATTTATGAGAACTGGGAAGCGTTAAACTGCTATTTTCACAGAATTGTTTATCGTGAGTTGGCACTCTTGAATGCTATGTCATGTAAACCTTAGACCCTGTTTTTTTCCTAAATTTTGGGTTAGGATTATTTCTTCCTAAGTGCTTAACTTTGTTTATCTATGTTTACCTTAATCCACTTATTCTTTTATGTTCTTTCTGTAGCTGTAATGGGTAAAGTGGAGGATGCAAAATGTAATCTTAAAACAATTTTTAGTTAGTGTTTGTCCTCTAATGTAAAACTAGCAAAAATAACGTTTGTTCTCAAATTTTGTAATATATATATTATAAATATATAAATAATATATGTGCTGCTTTTAAACTTTCCACACAACTTTGTAGAACTCCTGAATGTTGTTTTAATGCATGTGCGTAATGGACTTTGTCAGTATGAAACACATATTAAAGCATTAGTACAAAACAAACGCATGGTAATTTTGCAGCTTTTCTCCAGACTTCTCAGGTGGGCTTTGACCTTGAAACCCTTGGTGTTTTGATGAAAACAGTAGATAAATCTAATTTACTTGAAGGAGCCATTTCTGTTTTGACAGGCATGTTTTGCTGAAAATACTGAATCTGGGGCCTGACCTTGGCAGTGTGTGTTGGAACTTGAAAATGTTGCTACAAGTGTTAGTAGTTTAAAAACATCAGCTTCTTCTTTATTTTAATATTGGAGGCATTGTTTCTAGAACATGTGTTTGGCACACTGAACCTCTCTATGTATTTCCGGACAAATGTCTACAGATGCTGAACATGAAGTTGTAACTTTGTTAGTCTTTGTTTACTCTGGATATAAATCCTTAAGTTACCTGTTTCTAGTTTTTCTGAATATGGGTGTAAGAGTACAGTCGTTTGCATTCCCAGAACGATGCCTGTTTTCAGAAGCCCTTTGGACATGTAACAAGGTAAAACTTAGTTGTGAAAGAACTATTTACAGGATGTATTTACAGGAAAATAATACAGAGACTTGGAAAGAGTTTCAGAATTAGCTCACTATTTTCCAGACTACTGCATATTCACGTTTAGAATATCTCTGCCCAGAAACTGCTAATCACCCTAAACCTGACACTGCAGCACAGTCCACTCTCCAGATTAAGTTCTGCTGGGAAGATAAACTATGTTATTCTGAAAATCATTAATTTAGATATGAGTAATGGAAAGAAGGCTGTGAGAAGTCAGTGCATGTGCATGGCTGTCTTTGGATGTGGAGCACTTTAGTACGACATGGATTGATTTTTTCTTTTCCTTTTAATCATGCCATTTTGACAGGTTACTTTGTCAGAAGTTTTTAAACTAGAAATGCTGTATTGGAAAACAATTAAGAACCCACTGGGTAGCTTTGAGCTGTGCTGAAATTGCATGCAGGTGAATACAATTATATTAATTCTTATAGTAATTACTATGAAAATCACCCTCCTTCAGATCCTAGTCCCCACCCACAAACCTTTTCCCTAATATTCTGAATGCTGCTGTTCCTGCCTAGAGGTGATAGCTATTTTGATTTCTACAAATGAGAGAAAAGTGATGTTCAGCATTAAATGAGTTCCTAGTGCTGCTTCTGCTCTTTTGTAACATCAGCTGTGTATGTAGGGAAAGTCAGTAACGGACTCTTTAAACAAAAGAAAAAGCAAAAAAGCCTTTTCTGCCTAGGTGGCCTTTCTCAGAGCAAAGGCGGCTTTTGTGATGGTAGAACAGAACTTCTTTTGTTCTGCAGGGCTTCCTGTTCAACAGATGTAGGCTGGTAATGTCAGTTTCATGCAGGAATAATGTTTTTTTTGTCTCGGCACAATAACCATTAAGTTCCAAAGTAGAATTTCAGAAATAAGTCTTGCAGCCCCAGGATGGAGTTGTAAAAGTGTGCATTGAACGTAATTAGGTATCTAATTGGGTGCTTAAAGTTAAGTGATAAATATGCATATGTAAGTAATTAAATTACATTGGAAAGTATTTTACTTGTCTGTGCTCTGCTCCCTAGATTATAGGAAGAGTTTATTCTACAACTATTTGAAAATGCTTGCTTTTCGGATAATTTCCTTTTTTCTGTTGTGTGGGGGTTTGTTTGTTGTTTTTGTTTGTTTGTTTTGAGATGTTTTGATTTGTTTTGTTTTGTTTTTTTTTTTTTTATTTTGCATTTTTTGTTTGTTTTTTTTGGTGTTGTTTTGTGTTTGTGGGGTTTTTTTTGTTGGTTGGGGATTATTTTTTCCCCTTTTTTGTTGATTTGGTTTTTTTCCCCCCCTGAGTTTAAGAAAGCTTAAAAAACTACCTGTGAGAAATCCAAACCAATGTGGAAAATACAAGAGGCATATGTCAGAGGGAGATTTGAAAGTAAGTTGTATCTAGAGAAATTTGTTTTAATTAAACACCCTGATGTCAGAAATCACCGGAAGCTCTCTTTGTTTGCTTGTAAGAGCTAATGAGAAATGCAGCTAATGAGCAATGGATTGAAGTCACCAGCTAACTGTTTTGGAACAGCTTTGTGTAGTAGATTTTCGTGCCTTAATCCCTCCTCAGCAGAAAATGCTGTAATGGGGAGAACTTTAAAAACTTCTCTCACTAGTGAAACCAACTATTGAGGAGAAACCAAGGAATCACACTTCGTACAAAATGGAGTTTCTGATAAATCGGATGGTCAAAAAGAGGATGAATTTTACTTAAAAATTAAGGCACAGGCAACGAATGGCCTCTGCAGTATTTGCTGCTTCCAGGTTGTTAACAAAACTGTTTTCAGAAATTGCTGTTTAAATTGCTCACACATGAGAAAATTTGGGAAAAAGGTGATGGTACAGCACTGAAGGAACAACCACACCTGGAAGGGAAGTTGGTTTCAGCTCATTCATGGTGAAGGTCACTTGAGTAGCCCACTGAATAAATATTAGTAAAAGTTTAGTTAAATTATTGAGTGCTTAATTCTAGGCCGAAAGCCTGGCCTTATACAACAGGTTGTGCCAGAATTATTCAGAATTAGCAGCAGGAAAATGCCAGCACTAGAAGTGTGAAGGAAAGATGGACACGAGCCACTGGAACAGTATACTGGAAGCATGTATCCAAGGAATTTCCAATTTGTCATTTTGCTGATTTCTTGTCTGTGGGCCTTTTAGTCTAATATTTTAAAATATTTTTTCTTGTGCTATTCTACTGTTATTTTGATCAATACCAATTCCTTGTCTTGCATCAACACTCCCCTTGTCCTCACTTAGTTTTTTAGACTGGTGCCGGGTAACCTTTAGCTGCATACCCTATGGAGAAGGGAATAGCTTCTGTGCCTCAGTAGCTGCAGCTAGAAATAGGGGGTTTAAATTAACACAGCATGTCAATTGACAAAGAGAAACTTACTTGTCATTACTGCCTTTTTATAATGCTGCTAATTACTGTTAAATGCTAATGTCTGGCTAGAGAATAGTTGTACTGGCTGGGATTATTGTAGTTTATACTTAGCATACCTCTGTGGGTATGTGCTCTTGTGGACAAGCAAGTTCACTGTCAGTCAGGCTCATCATGAATTTAATCTGTCTTCCGAATTCACTTCTGTGAATCACATCTGCTGCAGTGATTGATTGCTTACTGTCTCTCATGCGTGAGCAATATATAAACTGTTACCAATAAAGACTGCAAGCAGAATGCAGTTGAAATTGTGCTTCAGGTCTCTATCATTGTGCTAAAAATAATGACTTCATATTTGTTAAGGTCAGAGAGCTTTGTTTGCAGGGTTGGTATGATTTTAATTGGTGAATATGGGCCATAGCTTCACAGTTAAGAAAATCTTTCATTTTTTTGAATTGTTGAATCAACGTATCTGAGTAGCCAGAGTGTGCCTGCACATGCATGTGTGCATTTATGTGTGTTCTTCTGGAGTAAGAACTTCAATTATTCTATAACTTCAAAATTAATTATTTGCTTTTGTTTATTATTGGTCATTCAGTGTATCAGTTTCATACCAAGCTGTTGTTAATTTCTTTAGATACAGTTCTTCAGCTAGTCACTCCAACAACTTAATGCAGTACACCAAGGAATTTTAAATAATTTTTTTTTCCCGACTTAGAAATTCCTGATAGGGATTTTTCCATTTTCATACTACGTGTCTGCGAAATATTTCAGCATAGATAGAATTATAAAAAGTTGAAATACGGCATGTCTGGGGTTTTATGTGTGGATACTTTTAAAATGTTTTATTTTTATCAATCGATTATATAAATTATAAATATTGTGTGTTCTATTACAGTAGGTTATCACGTGAACTTGTTAGGAAACAGTAACAGTCTTCTCTGATAAGGGTATGGATACTAGTAAGCTGTTCATCTTGAAGATGACAAAAGGATTTTTAGTGTGCTTTAGCCCTAACGAGCCCACAGAAAGGGTCTGAACACTTTTCAACATGCTGTTTCAATGAAAGCCTTGCTTCTTTATTTTTAGAAATGCAAGGAATTTCAAACAGAAAATTACATCAGGTTTTGCATGGTATTGTAAGGGAAAGTTCTTAGTGTGCCTCTTGGATGCAGTGTGTTCATGTGATGTATTTATATAATCTTTCACAAATTGCTGATTGCTTTTGTTGTTCTCTCCCTTTTGCCATGTAGCCGTCCTCAGAAGGTGTGTTTGTGTCCATTCCTGCCCATACATCCACTGAAGATCTCCACCTGCTTGTATATAATTCAGCATCCAGCAGAGGTGAGTAAGGCTGTGGGAATCATTGGGAGTTCAGTTAGAATTTTAATGCAGCGAATGGTAGACAAGAGGAAAAAGCTGTGCTGTCAACATCGTTGTCATGGTTCAGTCCCAGCCATCAGCCACGTACTACGCAGCACTCACTCACTTTCCCATGTGCCAGATGGGATGGGGAGAAGAATCAGGGGAAAAGGGTAAAACTCATGGGTTGAGATAAGAGCAGTTTAATAATTGAACCAAAGTAAAATATAATAGTACTGATAATAGTAATGATAACAATAACAGTAATGATTTCAATAAAAAGCAGAGAGAGAGGGAGAGAGAAAGAAATACAGGTGATGCACAATACAATGCTCACCACCTGCTGACGCCCATCTCAGCCCAGCCCTGAACAGCAGTTGCTGGCTCTGGGGCTTCCTCAGTTATATATTGGGCATGACATTGTATGGTATGGAACATCCCTTTGACTAGTTCAAGTCATCTGACATGGACATGGTCCCTCAAGGTATCTTGTGCACCTCCTCACTGGCAGAGCATGAGACAGTGAGAAGTCTTTGGCTTAGGGTAAACAATACTTTAATGGTGTTTTGGTTGTTGCTATCAACATTGTTCACATCCTGAATCCAAAACACAGCACTATATCAGCTACTAGGAAAACCTGAATTCTATCCAAGCCAAAACAGCAGTCATATAATGATTTCTCATTTTAAATTTAATGATTGAATGCCGGTTCAACTGAGTTACTATGTTTTTTGTTCAGTTCTTCTGAATTACTGTATCTTCTGAAATCTCACCTTATTTCTGCAATTCCATGCATGCGAGATATCTCCTCTTATCTGAGGAGTCCTGCTAGAATCTGAAATCTACTTGCCTTGGTACAGATTGTAAAAATTAATAATATTAACTTATGTTATTAAATAACATAAAGGCACATGGTGTGATTCTGGGGGTGTCCTGTGCAGGGCCAGGAGTTGGATTTGAAGATCCTGTTGGATCCTTTCCAACCGAGCATGTTCTATCGTTCTGTGAACCTAGTGTGTCACAGATGTGCTTAGAGTTGATGCAGGGAGGAATGTGTTTGGACTACAGTGGTGGTCTTTTATTGATGATAGTGTTCTGTTAAAAATATGGATTATTGAATTCATGTGAGTGATGACTATAGCTTTTTACCCAATGTGAGAACAATATGTTTAGGTTTACCAATAGGAGAATATATATTAATGTTTTTCTTGTCTCTTAATAGTGGACTGTGGAGGTGGATCGTAAGGGTTTTGGAGATTGGACTACAGCTACACAAATCCGAGTAGATGATAGGTCTACAAACTAGACTGTGAAGTTCAGAAACCTGTATTCTCATGGTTCTGCTGTTTGCTTGATGTTATACAGTAGCTTAATCAACATGTAAAGAGTCTTTGCCTGAAGGAACTTAAGTAGAATGCAAAAAAACAAGTTTAGAAAAAGTCTTCTCTCATAGGGAAACAAAACAGAAGACAAGACATATTTGGGCCCTTAATGAGAAAACTGTTATTTTTAGTTGACTACTTATAATATAAATGCTTTTCTATGTTACTTCTTATTTCAAATATATTTAAATATATGCTGAAGTCCCTTGTTGGGGAAAAGAGGTTTAAAAATGTACCAGAGACTTTGAACTGGCATTTGAATTGTGTTGAATTTCCTATTTATTGTAGAAGGTATTAGAAAAAGTTGGCAAACCTTTTTTTTTTTATATTTCATACACCATGGCTGTGTCCATCTGAAAGGCTATATACAATTTTTATTCATCAGCAATCACAACAGTTGTCTGTTAAAATGGGATGCAAGAGTCCATTTAAAAAATATCTCATTAAACAAACCACATAGTGAATGTCTTTCCACTACTGCACATCAGTTCCAACTGTCATCCTCCATGTGCTTCATTATTTCTTGGCTTTAGAAGTCTGCAGTGCAGTGAAATAATCTTCAGCTATGGTTAAATGATGCTATTGAAACTTGTATTCAGGCAAGATAGTAATGTAGAAAGTCAGGAGCAACATTTCCTGTGCTCTGATTAATAGTGTGACTGTGTTTCAACATTCATACTTTCTGGAGGCCATGCTGCCAGATAGTCCTGTGCAAGTATCAGGTATTGTGAAAGACAGAGGAATCACTTATTGTAGAAGAGTGGATCACAAGTGAAGAATTACTTACATAGTAGGTACATGAATTAATTAGATTTTTATTTGTGAAGGAATCCAAATAGAGTTCAACATTCTATTCTATATCAAAGGGTAAATACTTGTTTTCAGATCACTGTTATTGTACCATTGTTCATCAGAAATATACAGAAACCTAGCAGGACTTCTGCAAAGGTGAAGGAGTTTGCCTAGTCTAATTTATTTTTGTTCTTTGCATATAGATAAATATATATATAAATATATACGTAAAAGTAAATAAAATAATTTTGTCATTTTTCCTT
>WEIV01007346.1:3483-15669 GCA_013390005.1 Calyptomena viridis | reverse complement strand
CTCTTGCTCATTATAATATTTCTGCTGTATAGTATTCCTTATTGAAATGCAAGATTCAAATGTTAAGGAGGAAATTCTTGCTGCTTGTCTTAATTCTGAAACAAAATGGAGGAAATATGTATCTCCTGGCTTTAATAAATATTTGTATTAGTTTGAACTGTCCTGTTCATTGTAGATGGATAATGCTCTGCTATCCAAAATTACCACAAATTCCCAGAAAAGAAAAGGAATACAAAAAAGTAGGTTCCTTGGAGTCTAGCTGAAATGGAATTAACTTTCCACATGGCAACTCCCACAGTACCATGCCACCAGTGTTTGGACTACTGCTGTGTAGTGCTCACACAGCATTAGGGCTGTCCCTCCAAAACTGCCCACAAAGGCCTGTAGCCTGCAGATGGGCAAGAGATTGGGAGTGGACATAGCCAGAACAGCTGACCCAAGCAGATCAGAGGGTACTCCATAATATATGACCAGTGAAAGTCACATGGGTGGGTGACAGGGTGGGAAATGGCATCTGTTATTAAGGCATTTTTCTTCTGTAGGAATTGCTACATGTGCTGGGACAGGAAGTGTCTGGATGTTGCCTGCTTATTGGAAATGGAAGATAAAATATTTTTATGTTCCTTTGCTTCCATCCATGGCCTTTTTGACTCACAAGTTCATTTTCTTATTTTCTCCCCATGTCCTGCTGAGAAGGGGGAGGGATAGAGAGCTGGTGAGCACCTGGAGGCTGGCCAAGGTCAGCCCACCACATAAGTCCTCCAGTCCTATTTCTGTTTATGTACTTCAATAGTCAAATAATGAAAAAGCAAAGAGTTGCAAATCACTACAAGAACACTGAGGAAAAACAAAGGAGAGAATAACTGCTCGCTTTCAAACTAGTAAATAGAAAATTGCTGGTATGAGAACAAATGTGTTTATATATAGTCTAGTTAAATACAAATTCTTTATATAAACAAATGAAACCTTTTTTAATGTTGGTTTGACTTAGCTACTCTTACACTTCTTTTCTCCATTCCTTTCAGCTTTGCCTTTTATGTTTTATCTTCCTATAAACACATACTGTTTTTAGATTGGAAATTTCCGTTTTCTGTGTTGGTAAAAGAATGTATTTATTTGATATGAAAGGCAATTCTGAAGTAATGATATGACATTGGAGGGAACAGTTGGATAACTTTCTCTTGACTGATGACTACTCTTTTGCTTTTGCTTATCAGAGACAAATAATTGATTTTCTTCCAGTTCCTTTATTGCCACTTCTTACATTCTTATGAATAAAGGAGGCTTCTGACTAGTGAATCAGAATGTTATTTAATTCTGATGAAATAAAGACAAATAATACTGTATCACTATTGATGTCTTATTCCGCTTTTCTGAGGTTGAATAAATTGATAGCAGTTTAAATTATATTTCTCCTTCCCCTGGTTGGCACTTCACTCGCAAGGTACTTTGATCTTCATCTGTCCCTAGGAGACATTATGCTGCTGTTGCCATGAGAAATGGTGGTGAATGTAGCAGGACACCTTATTCGTTCAGCTCCATAATGTTTTATTTATAGAGCATCAGTAGATAAGGATCAGAAAAAGATAAACTAATGAAGTTTTAGACAACAGTAATTTAAAAGTCTTCACAACACTATTTCAACAGCGGTTTGGTAGCAAGACAATGTGAGAGTGCACATTGATACTTGTGGAAAGTAACATCTGCCTAGAGTGAGTTAACCAGAGCCTCACATGTTCACAAATACTGTGTTGGTGAGATATGGCTCTGAAATCAAAAGGCAGACCCAAAGTCTCCTGGGTTATCAGTAATTAATTCCATAGTTTAGGCATTAATGTTTGGATTTTCATTAACTACATCATGAGACATTCAGGTTGACAATATTGTAAGAACTCATTCGTTTTACTGGTTTTAGGGCTTTCATAATCCTCACCTGACATTTAGTGTCTTGCCTTCTGCTAGATTGAGCTAATAAGCTTCCTCTGTTCATCTTATCATAAATAAACTAAAACTTACTTTCAGTTTTTTTACTGCCTTGCTGTCATCATTAAATGCAGGCTAAAACTATGTGCTTCCACCTTCTCGAGGGGACAACAAAAATTGACATCACACAAACTGAAGCTCAATTTGCACTAGTTCTTGTCTAGCCAAATGTTTGTTCCCAGCTGTGTTAAGTAAAGCACAGAAATATGTTGCTCTGTTTAGTGAGTAGATGGTTTGCTTCAGCTGTTTATTGCTTCAATTTCCCTCTACTTTCTGAAGTCCTATGTGAACAGAACTCTCTTTAAAGCTCCTTGAGATCTGAAGAGCCCCTGCTCCCCACTCAGGCATGGTCACCTTCCTCATCGGTGGCACGAAGATTAGACACAGCTTGAATGGCATGAGTTGGAGGATTTGTGCCAGTGTAGGTGTCATTCTCCTGGTTACTGTGAAACAAAGTGACAGGAGGGTGAAGATGTTTGCATTTCACACTGTCTGGTCTGATACACCCAGTGCTTTTATTTTTAGCATCTATTTGTAAAAATTGAACTCTCTCCTGGTTTTCTGATATGGAGACATTAGCTTCCCAAAATGTTACATTAATGCTAATGCTGTGGGGTTTTTTATTGTTTATTTTTCTGTGAAGTTTTGTTACTGTTTTTGGTGCTGATAGCCTTGTTAAAATTAAAGCTGATGATCGTGCATTAGTTAAGACCAAATTCAATACTATTAATCAAAACAATACAATTTGAAGCATCAAGATTGACTATTTTTTTTCCCTGCTATGTGGTAAGATTTTTTTTTAGTGGTTGGAAGAATTTGATAGGAAATGAAAATTTTAACAATTCATAGAAGCCTTAACTTGATTTTATTAAAAAGTAACTTTTCTTCTTTTACAGGAAAGTCGAGTGTTAAGGACAGTACCTTTGCTAGCAGCTTGTCTCCCTCCAGACAAATGTAAAATTTTGGTTGGTCGACGTTTCAGTGAAGACAGGTGAGCAGGATGGCCTGTGCATATTCTGGTTCTCTGTAAATGATAGAGATATTTTTTCCAGTGTCTTTATTAACAGCCAACAGTGTTCTTAATTTTGATTTCAAGTGTGCATGTTCACTTTTGATACAAAAGGTAGTCAGAAACACTTGATACCCTTCTTCTAGACTGTAATTTTTACTATCTCAGTTTTGTGCTCTTGGTGGTTACTTTCAAACTCTTAGCTGTTTGCTGTTCTCTTCTTACCTGGTAGTAGGTTTGTCTTACTATTCTGTTTGGTTCTTCTTAGATTTGCTTTATGTGACTAAACATTTGGTGTCACTGAAGTAAAACTAATAGTTCTGTTATGGTTTGACTCTGGCTGAATGCCAAGGATTCACACACAGCCAAAGTTTTAAGAGGAGGGAAAAAAAACCCTCAACTTTTGTGATAAGGATTATAAGCAACTTTTTATTAACTATTTTACAAGCAAAACCGGNCAGGTGAATCTTCGCTCCCTATGGTCCCCCACGGGTTGCTGGGGCCCTATTTCAGTGTTTAAGGCACCTTCTCTTTCTCCTTCTCTCTGACCTTGATGTTAATCAAACTTCTCACTCTCCTCTCCCTTAAGTGGCCATGATGTTCTGCCTTGCCTTTTTTTTTTCTCCTTCTTAAATATGTTATCACAGAGGTGCTACCAGCTGACTTTGGCTAGCTTGGAGCTAAGAAATTTCCAGCAGCTTCTTAAAGAAGCCTCTCTCATAGCCCCCCTCAGCTAATAAAAAACTCTGGCTACTTAAAACCACAAGTTTTTACTCAAGTGTGGGAAATTGAGAAGGGAGGGAGCCCTGTTGTGAAAAACTCTTAGTGAATGTATTTTTTCAAGTTCTTTCCTCTTTCTCATAAAATTAATTATAAGAAACTGTGACTTTCAGACTTTTTTTAGGGGTTTTTTTTTTCTAATATTCTGAGACCTTGGAAAATACTGCTCTCCCTTGTAACATCTTTAATCTTCATTAGATGAAGCTGTCTTAATAACCAGTTCTTGGTACAAATGCCAGTGAAATTTTAAAACATACGTTTTCAGTTAAGCCAATAGAAACCATGAATACTTATGAAGGAAATTAATTCTAAAATTGAGTTTAATCCTTGGAGAAAACTTTCTGTAGCGTTCAGTGAACAAAAATGTTGGAAGGTAGTTTGGAATGGTGGTTCCACATGTTTGTGCTGCCTGTATATTAATTAGAAAACATTAGAAATACATAGCTTTTTTTAAATCTTCTATGATAGTAACTCTAATAATTATCTAAAAAATGCCAGGCTCCAAGGAGACTATACAGTCTTCCTGTTAAACCTGAAAACGAAGCATTTAAACAGATATGTTCAGGGTGGAATGCTGTTAATACAGTCTGCTTCTAGGAAATCTCCTTTGATTTTTTTTTAAGAGGTGATGATTACAGTATCAAAGCTTCTTCAAGTTTGAATTCAGAAATACTTCTCTAACCTAAAGGATCCAAGACTGCTTGTGGAACATCTCAGCCTCAAAATAGTTTAAATAGATTCATAATTACTTAGTTCCTATTAGGTTTTTTTTGCTATAAGACCTATGGAGGTGGTGAAAGAAACGGAAGTTTTTCTTAGATTGATACAAATTTTCACAATCTGTATTACCCAGATGCAGGGCTGAAACTAATTAGGTGGTAGTCACGGCTCCACTTTTTGCAGTGGAGCTCTACTTTGTACTATGGATGTGAGACTGCAGAAATTGGGAGTGCTCAGTCAATGAGTTCGTGCCCACCTTCTTGGGAAAAGGAAGGATGAGAAGATGAGAAAAGTTATTTTCCACCTTTGCAATGTGTTATTTTTACATACTTTTTTTATTTTTGCTGAACTATAAATGCATTCTGACAATGTTTTAATCAATATTCATTCTTTGTAACAACAAAGAACAGGCATTTGCAGATAAGTAGAAACATCTCAGTGTTCACTGTAAATGGGAAGGGCTCCACTGATCCCTCTTCTTTTCTTAGGATGAAAAGCCTCTGCTAATGGGAATTTTAAAGCCTCATAAATTGCAGTGGTTTATTTTTATGACATATTAAACTAAAAAGGACTTGTTTATTTTCTGGACTTCTTAAAGGCCATGCTATAAGCAATTTCGTAGCTGCTATATAAGCAACTTAACCAACTTTGCGCCTTTTTGGGGCAAGACTGTTACTTTGAAGAAATAAATGATTAAGGAATGCATGCTGATATGTTTTAGAAATATCATTGTTTTGAACCTTTTTTTTTTGACATTGTGTGATACTAGTTATGTCCTTTCCTGCTTCCACCAGAAGTGCATGGTTTGGAAGTTACTGGTGTAACTCAAAATCTGGCTTGCATTGATCTGGCACGTGAACAGTGCCTGCAGGTGGATAGGTAATGTGGTGCACAGGTTCTTTCTCCATGCACATGTACAATGGCGTTTGTGTGGAGTCCTGGGAAAGTGATGGCTTTGATGGTTGCCCATACTTTTGTGAATTATCAGAAGAGAATGGTAGTAGACATATTTCTGTTATCACAGAATCCAGCAGCTGTTAGCAACAGCTCTGAAAACTTAGAACACTTCAAGGCAATCTTTTTGAGCATAAGTAATTGTCATTGTGGATTTGAGTGAAAACTCAGCCATTCAGAGCAGCTGATTTTTTTTGAAATCTCCATCACAGCAGCTCCAGCAGTAGCGTGCCAACCAGCAAACTGACTACTGTGGGTCTGTAGCTGGCAAAGGAGGTCTGCTTTCAGGGGTAAAGGAACATAATATCTCAGCTGGGTAGCTCTTTAGTCTGCAGTGCCCCTCTCTTGAAGAGGGAGACAGGTTTATTATTGAAAGGTATCTTGGTCATTTTTTCTGTGCTTTGTAATCAGCATCCAAAATGTATGTGGAACACAGAGGAATTTTATAAGGAGCTCCACAAAGAATTGCATTCTACAGAATAAATGTCATGATCTGAATGTAAGTTTAATGTTTAGACCTCTGATGTTTATGACAGCAAGACTGAAAATCAGAATTTTATTTTTTTAAAAACTTTTTTTTTTTTTTTGCATTTCCTCTGCTTGGGTACACCTTTTCTACACCTATTATGTAGATTATGTTTACCTTATTCTTTGTTGACCTATATAGCCAAATATCTAGAGAACCAACTTTTGGAAGTCTTTCCAGAAGTTGGTATCTTCAACATATAATTGACAAAGTAATGGTAAAGATGAGAAGTGTTTAATTTTTTTAAGAGCTATTATGTAATTTTTCCTAATCTTGCCCATTTTTCCTGCAATCTGCATTTTAATTCTACTGAAAATATGCATTGTGACTTGGCTCATCAGATAGCTTTTCTGAATTAAAAGACCAGTTCTCTTGGTTACCTTTTTTTTTTTTTTTTGTGAAGTACTCAAAAGACTAATTGGGGTTTTTTATTGATTACATTAATATCAGATATTTGGATTAATCTGTGATGTGCTAAAATGATTAAGCTAAAACTGAACAGTTTGACATAAGTACTTTGTCATGGTTTCACCCCAGCCAACACCCACCCATCCAGCCACTTGCTCACTCACCCTTCTGCAGGATCGGGGAGAGAATCAGAAGGATAAAAGCCTGAAAACTCGTGGGTTGAGACAAAGGCAGTTTAATAGGGAAAGGAAAGTCCATGCACACAAGCAAAGCAAACCAAGGAATTAGTTCACTGCTTCCCTTGAGCAGGCAGATGTTCAGCCTCTCCAAGAGAGCAGGGCCCCATCATATGTAACTATTACTTGGAAAGACAAATGCCGTCACTTCAGACCTCTCTTCCCCCTTCTTTCCTCAGCTGTATGTACGGAGCATGATGTCATAGGGTATGGAATATCCCTTTGATCAGTTGGGTCACCTGTCCTGGCTGTGTCTCCTCCCAACTTCCTTGACAATGTGGCAGTATGAAAAGCAGAAAAGGCCTTGGCTCTGTGTAAGCTCTCCTCAGCAATAACAAAAACATCTCTATTTTATCAACCCTGTGTTCAGGACAAATCCAAGCCCTGTACCAGCCACTGGGAAGAAAGTTTATGCTACCCCAGCCAAACCCAGCACATACTTACAGATGGTGGTATTGTAAATATAGCACTTTTGTGAGTTGTCCATATTTGCTGTTTTCTTTCCTTCACTGAAAATGGCGTGTTATTTTTAGTACACTTGATACAATGAGCAGTGGCAGTTAATACAAAGGTTTTGGGGATGACAGAGGGGTAGCTAGGGCATTTGGTGCCTCAGTTTGTCTAGGTAGTGGTTCTTTCCTGGATACAGAATTAAAGGGTAATGTATATACCTGAATATACATATAATATGCTTTTCTGAAACTGCAATTACAGAAGCATTTACATTTGAAGGATGTCTATGAAGATTCTTTCTATAAAGAGATGAAACTTCAAAAGTGTGGAATGGAGCTGGGCAGGGAAAAAAGTGTGCCTATGTCTTTTCCTAGCATTATTTATAGGATCATATCTAACAGTTGCATTATATTTGAGCAGTAGGTTTGCTATTTGCTGTGGAAATGTTAGGGCAAAAGCAACTATAGTCTCATATTCATTAATAAAATATAATTTATTGGATTCCTGTTCTTTTTAGGATACTAATAAAATTTTGTAGGCAACTGATTTTGAATAATAATACTGTTCAACTCCACAGGAATTTTAGGTATATAATGAACAAAGATAGCAACTGTATCTAAAGACTAAAATGTCAAAAAGTTGAATTATTTGATAGTTTTGTAAACAACCTTGTCATTATTGCTTTTGAGTTTCATTTTGTGACAATTTGGAAGAGGTGGTTTTGCCTTATTTTATTTTTCTGAAAAGGTAATGTTATTCTCAAGCCTTCCTTCCTTGCAAATATTCACACTTTATGTTGTAATAAAATTGTGTACTTTAATGAATGATTACTTACAAGAAAACAGATGAAAATATTTTTGCATCTGCCACCTCATTATTATCATCCGCCACTCATTACCCCAGTGATGGGGCAATTATAAATTTATCTGCATTACTGTCTGGAATCAAGCTACACAAAGTGCCAGATTCTGCATCTGAGATGAGACAACCCTGGTTGTGTGTCTAGGCTGCGGAATGAGATGCTGGAAAAGAGTGCTGTGGAAAGGGACTTGGGGGTCCTGGTTGGTGGCAAGTTGAATCTGAGTCAGCAGTGCCCTGGCAGCCAGGAGGGCCAACCATGTCCTGGGGAGCACCAGGCAAAGCATCACCAGCCGGTCGAGGGAGGGGATTGTCCTGCTCTGCTCTGCACTGGTGTGGCCTCACCTTGAGTATTGTGGCAATTTTGGGTGCCACAATATAAGAAGACATAAGGCTATTGGAGAGTGTCCAAAGGAGGGCAACAAGGATGGTGAAGGGCCTTGAGGGGAAGCCGTATGAGGAGTGGCTGAGGTCACTTGGTCTGTTCAGCCAGGAGAAGAGGAGACTGCGGGGAGACCTCATTGCAGCCTATAACTTCCTCGTGAGCAGGGGTGGAGTGACAGTTACTGGTCTCTTCACTCTCAATAACCAGTGACAAGACTCAAGGAAACAGCAGGAAACAGTTAGGAGAGGTCTAGGTTGGATATCAGGAAAAAGTTTTTCACCCAGAGGGTGATTGAGCACTGGAACAGGCACCCCAAGGAAATGGTCACAGCAGCAGAGTTGACAGAGTTCAGGAAGCATTTGGACAATGCTCTCAGGCACATGGTATGATTCTTGGGGTGTCCTGCACAGGGCCAAGAATAGGACTCGATGATCCTGATGGGTCCCTGCCAACTCAGAATATTCTGTGATATCTCAGTATAGTTGCAAGCCCTACTTTAGTTCAGTAGTTTAGATCAGAAATTAGTTGGAGCACTTGGAAAAATTTGTAACTACACTTTTGAATTAATAAAATGCAACTTATTTCTGTTGGATTTTATAGAGTTGTTTATGGTAATTATATACAGTAGGTATGGCACTTTCCAGTGCTTGTTCACAAAGAAAAATTCTTACTGTATCAACTATCAACTACTTGGGTCTTGCCGCTTACCAAATAATTTAAAACTTTTTACTCGAGTAATTTTCTTGTAAGTTTTTTGGTGTGCTTCAGTGTCATTATGTATCAAACTAAATTTGCACCATTTTTTTTTCCTTATCTCAGCCAACAATGACTAGATTCAGGCAGAGATCACTGGCCTGTCACAGCTTGTTTTGGTTCTGTGTATGATAGTAGTTAACACTGGATAACTGAACATGTGTTGTTTTACATCTAAACCTCTACTATATCATATTTCAGATTCCTCAATATAATTTGGATAATGTTCTGTCTGGCTACTTTTATTTTGAATACTACAGCCTTCAGCTTTGCAGTCAGTCTATAGCAGTTCCTCTGTGCCACTCTTTCCTCTTCACACTTTTCCTCTCCCTCAAGTGTGTGTGCTTTCCGTGGGCTGCAGCTCACTTCTGGACATATCCACAGGGAACATTCTTGAGGCTTACACTCTACCAAAACCTTGACATGAACCCAACACATTGTGTCATGTATAAAGGGAGATCTTCTTACTCTGTACAACTACCTGAAAGGGGGTTGTAGTGAGGTGGGTGCTGGTTTCTTCTCCCAGGTAACAAGTAACAGACAGTAGAAGAGAAAATGGCTTCAATTTGTGCTTCAGCGGAAGGTTTAGATTGGGTGTTAGAAAAATTTCTTTGCCAAAAGACAGGCACTGGGACAGGCTGCCCAGGAAAGTACACTATCACTGGATGTATTTAAAAGACCTGTACATGTGGATCTTGGGGATATGGCTTAGTGGTGGACTTGGCAGTGTGTCTAGTTGAACTTGATTGTCTTTGAGGTCCTTTCCAGTGTAAACAATGAAGTGGTCTGTCTGCTAATGTTTCTGTTCCTAAAGATTATGTTTCACAGTGGTAGAAGTGAAAGATTTGATATTATGGGCTTTTTGTTTTCAAATGTGTACTATTGCTTCATGCAGGGAAGAGAGTGTGCAAGTGAATATAGTGACCAGCAGCTATGCTTTAACAACTGTGTAAGAACAATGTGGAGGTCTGAATTAGCAAGATTGTGTCTCTGGGCCTGTTTCAGTGACTGCTCTGTGAATTAGTGCCAAAATTCGCACTGAATTGTTTTCTTTTTTCACACTGAGTAAAAAGTAGAAGTTGTTGGCATTAGTAATTCTCTTTGTTTCACTCGGAAAAAATTTGTTAAAAATGCTTTGTGTTAATAGAGAAATTAATTACATTAGCCCATTACAAATGAGAAACAGTTGCATTAATTCCTTGAAGCAAAGCATATAACTTTTTCTGAGAAACAGTAATGAATATAATTTATGTTAAAGTGATGTAGCATTTCTAGATATATTTGAAAAAACAGCAGCAATTATTATGTGCTTTATTTCCTGGGCTTCACTTTCTAATTTACTTGGATATTTTGGCTGTATTTAGTTTTGTTCTGAACTCTTTTCGCTGTACAGTTCTCTGCTTTGTTTTCTTTTTATACCTTGAGCTAGAATTAAGGTACAGTATGACCATTTTATACCAATGTGGGACTGTAACTTTAGAAATTCTGTCCCCTCCTCTCCTTCTGCTTGGGCTTAGGGTATGTTTGGATAATTTGTTCTTTACTAGATTGTCGCTGCTGAGGCGGACGAAGCGACACGAAGTCACCTCTTTCGAGGAAGGTGAAGAACTGGTTTATTGTGCAAAAGTGTAAGTGAATATACAGTTCAGAAAGCTACTATACTTTGATACAATTGGCTCAAGGTTGTTTTTCACAATTAGCATTGGTTAAGACCATCACCACCCTCTGCACTGTCCAACACTCGACCCTCGCAGTGGTCAGTTCTGTCCCATGTTTACTAAACATATTTTGGGACATTCCAGCTGCATCCTCCCTATCTCCCAGGTGGACAAGAATAGCTTCTCAGGGGTACACAGGAATGCTGTCAAGGTCGGGAGTGCCTTCTATGTTGATAACAGACCAGCTGCTATCCCTGACACTAGATGGAGTGGAAGATTGTTACTGGTGATGACACTTAAGAATTCTTCATCAAGTTCTGACTTCTATTTGAATTTTGTCCCCCTTCTTTCCAAAACAAACACTTTGAAGTACTGGCTTTTATTACATGTGCTGTTAACATCCTAAATTACAGTAAATAAGTGACAAAAAAAGCAATACAGATATTACAGAAAATAAATGTGTAATCGATGTTTTAGAGACCTAGTGACAGGAAGAATTCTTGTTACTGAAATTGGGATTTAAGATGTTTAGAGATGTTATTGGGTGGGTAATTTATTTTACAAAAAAGTAATGTAAGACTCAGTAAAAGGTCTGTAAAATTATTAGAATTACTGTAGTTTCTCTGGATGCCTTTCTGTACAAGTCCTACATGCTGCTTGAGAGAGGATTAGACTTCTTGGTCTGAGTGTATTTGTTATGTAGACAAGAAGGGGTTTAGCATATGATTATGGCTTCTAGATATTGCTGAGCTCTGCTGTCCAGGTATCACTGCAGTTATTTGCTTAAAGAAATTTGGCATAACATAACCAAATGATTGGTTATGTTCTTGTGCTGAAAGAATACTGTTTTTTTCTGTAAGAAAACGGTGCATTGATTTTCTTACTTATTTTTTCCATGGTGCTAGATAGGAAAAAGTGGTTTTGGTAAGTTTTACATTGTATGAGCAGTGGATAGGAAGAAGTTACTGAACGCAATGTAAAAGAAAAAAAAGTGTCCTTCAGTAGAATGTGGAGACTAGTGTTTTAGTGCAGAAGAATCTGTTGTTGTTGCTTAATTTTTTTAAGTTCTACTAGTTATTTTGGCAGGAAGGTGAAGAGAGGGGTTTCAATAAATGCTTTTCATTGAGGAAATCATTAAATATTTGAAGGAATTGGTACTGAGGCCCACTAACAAAGCAAAAACTTGGCAAGATAATAGCTCTGCTTTTCATTCTTTGACAGGAATTGACTTTGGCTTGCCATTGCATTAATTTTTAAAATTAATCTGCCAGTGTTACCAAATATGACTGTGGACATACTGGTCAGAAGAATCAGGCTTTTACATGTTGAAATTGGTTGAAAACCGTTTGTTTCTAGAAAGAAAGCTGTTAGAACTTTGATGGTACAGACAGGTAGTAGTTTTCCTTTTATTACCATCTATATTCTGTGGGTTTTTTTTTTTTTTTTTGTTAAGAATTCTATAT
>WEIV01007343.1:61718-153722 GCA_013390005.1 Calyptomena viridis | reverse complement strand
GGGGACGCGGGGGAGCGTGTGCGCGCTGGCATCGGGGGCAGAACGCGCGTGGGGGCAGCAAGGTCTTGTCTGTGCACGCGTGGGGCGACGAGTTACGTAGGACGCGGCAGGGAGCATGGGATGTGCGCGCAGGAACACGCGTGGCTGCAGTGCTGGCGTGCGCGTGGTGCCTGGGAAGCACTAGGGATGCGCTGGGGGTGCCCGTGGGGAGCTCACGCCCTGCGTGGGTACGTGGGAATGTGTGCGCACTGCCAGCGCCAGAGCACAGGTGCGGGGGCACCTGGGAGCGATCTGGGATGGAACAAACCCCCGTGAGTGGGATTGGTGCTGGCAGAGCGTGCCTGCTGCCCCCGGTTCAGTCCCTTGTGGTTGGAAACACACGGAGAGCCGGGCTGTCGGAGCAGAGTGCGGCCATCACCCTCCCGGGCCAGCACATCGCTCTGCGCCCTGCCCTGGGCAGCTGTATTTGCCACTGGAGGGACAGTGGCGGCCACAGACACGTGCCCGCAGTACCTGCTGCTCTGTAGGACAGCAGCTGCCGGGCTCTGCTTCACGTGCCTTGAGATGAAGGGTGAAACCACCCCGCCCTGCTGCCGTTCTAGTGGCTCTGCTGCTCACTGCCCTGGGATCCTGTCTCCTCTCCCTCCTGGCGGTCAGCTGCATCACCTCTTCCAGGTGCTGAACAAGAATCTCCATATTCTCTTTATTTCCACAGGCGGGGCCCTGTGCCTGCACGTGGCTGGGGGTGAGCGTGGCCGCACTGCAGTGACCTCACCTGCGTGGTCTTCGTTTGTGCTTCAGGCCTGGTTTTCTTTGTTAGCATTTGTAAGAGCAGCAGAGGTTGTTTCCTGGAGGTGTTTTGATGATGAGTCCTATTTGCTTTAGGTTTTTGCATGTTCTTTGGTTTTGCCCTGGTGCTCACGAGCACAGAGTGAATGTTGGATGGAAATCGGGAATGTTGGCTAAGGAGGAGGAAGCAGCTGAAACTTGATATGGGAGAGAAGCATTCCTTATCTGAGGGGCTCAGCCAGCCACTCTATTCCTGCTTTGCATATCAGCTGGGAAAAAGCTACTGGTGTTTTTAAAGCTATAGCACAAGTTTGGGATGCCTTCAGGTTTGTATAGTTCAAGCTGTTTTCCCTCTTTAGGAAAGCTTCAGACCCAGCAGGCTCCGAAAGGCAAAAGGAATTGACTGCATTTGCTGCTTTGTCTTTCCAGACCCATCTTTGTGCATTTTCATGCCTTTGCAAACACAAGTCTTGCACTGCCAGACTCTACCATGTTGTGACTAATAGGGCTGAGGTGGTGCCAGCCCCAGCGCTCCCCCAGGAACGAGGCTGCCATCATCTCCACTGGTGCTGGCACGTGGGGGGGCCTGCTTGTTCTCCTGGCTGGCACTGATGCCAGCGTGGGGCTTGCACTGCCTTGTCCTTTGTGTGATGAGTTTAGCGTTTTTATTCCCAGTGAGGTGTCATTTCACACTAGATTGTGGCTGTGACTGATAGAGATAGGATAGAGGTCACTGGAGCCATCTTCCCATGGATCACAAGAAACGCAGAAGCAGAAGTTATTTTACTGAAATCCGTTCTTCTGCTGGCACAGGAGTGGAAAACGAGGATCTTGTGCTGGTTTTTCCTCCTAAGCAGTAGGTTTGAAATGCATCAGGGAACAGGGTCTGTAATGCCAAAGTCCATGGAGGCACAGTAGACAGGTTAGTGCTCTCCTGCTGGGCACAGAGTAGGGCTCTTGTGGCGGGTGGGTGTGCAGAGGACACGGCAGTGCCAGGGGGACCAGAGGGGCTGATGGTTAGCTGGGCAGGTTCGTAAAGAACTGCCACCTTCAGCTCTGGCACCAGTAAGGCCCTCAGGGACACCCGGGGCCAGAGGAGAGTGTCCCTAAAGGGAACTTGTGCTGGAACCAGTGGAGGGAATTCAGCAGCTGGTCCCATGGGGATCTGCTCTGCCTGTCACTGCCTCTGGCTGTGCCTGTGTGCTTGTCACAGGGAGCTCCTGTGCAAATCAAAGCCCGATAGACAGTATCCTGGGTCCACAGGTTATGGTCATCTACTTGTGAGAAGCTTAGCCAGGAGGAGCAGGTAAAGCTATCTGCCACGGGGAGGTTAAAAACCAGCTTTAATTCCCATTTTCCAACCTCATCCTTTGCCACTACAGAGCAAGAACGCATCAGCAAGCAGCAGTCGTGGGCTGTGCTTGCTGGGGGAGCTTTTTGTGGTTGTGCCCTCCATTCCTTATCCGTGCAAGCTTTTAGTACCAGTGCAGTCCACTCTGCATGTCCCTTTTCCAGCCAACCTGCTTGGCTGTCCCTGCCTGGCACTGTGGGGCTGACCTGCTGGGCTGGCAGAGCCGTTCTGGCTTCCTCTGCCTCCTCAGCCACTCCCTGCGACTGCAGATGAATTGCAAGAAGCCTGGCTTTCTTTTAATCTCTTTTCCCAGCAGTTCTGAGCCTGCTGGAGGAGCAGGCGGGGAGTGCAGGGAAGGAGCTGATGGTTGTCTGGGAGATCTGGGGACAACGAGGCGGGAGCAGGCTCTGCACAGCAACGGGTTATGTGGCGTCTTTGGTTTCTGCAGGAGGAACTGACAGCACAGGAATGTCCTTGGAGATTTGTCAGAAGTCCTTCCATGACATCGGCATCCTCAGCTCGACCTCTTTAGTGTGCTGAGAAGGTTCGAGGGAGTCCTCCAGGTAGAGGTCAGGATTCAAGCAGCCGTTGCTGGATGCCTCCTGCAGAGCACAGGAGACACACAGCAGATGCCGTTTGCAAGAAAGATGAGCTTAGTTTTTATTTTTTATTTTTGAATGCTGGCTACCTGTGTGATTACCTGTTTTGGAAAGTAACTAGGGCTTCTTTTATTTTAAATGAAGAAGTCCACCTGAGTCAGCAGCCTCCCTGCCTCAGCTGTGAGTCACCTTTGCTGACTTGAACCAAGAGAAGTGCCTACCCTTGCTGGCACGGAGAAGCTGAGGAAGCCTTGGGAGACCAAGCAGTTCCCTGTTGATGTCAGCAGGCACAGCAGTATTAAGTGGTTTCTTGCTTCAAGGCTGGATTCTGTCTTTTATCACTCCAGTGCAAAAGGTTCAGTTATATTTGGGACAGTTCCTGACTTTAGGTTGATGTTGCTGGACCTGAAGATGGAGTTTGTGGTGGTAAAGGAAGGAGACCCAGCACCTTCCTGGAGGCTGGTGATTGAAATTGGAGGCTGAATCAGAGATTGTGTTTAAGAGAGGAGAGTGATCACAGAATATTCTGACTTGGAAGGGACCCACAGGGATCATCAAGTCCAACTCTTAAGTGAATGGTCCATACAGGGGATTGAACCCATGACCCTGGCATTATTAGCACCAGGTTTAACTGAGGATATGACTGAGGTCTCACCAGTGTTCCACCAGCCATGGCCCCTGAAAGTCTCCTCATCCCTTCTGGCTGAGGGAACCAGGCTGTGCTGGAACAGGAGAACAGAAACACATATGTTTCTTGCAGGGGAAACTCTGCTGGTGTACTGTGACTATCTAGGGTGTGTTGCTCACTTTGTCCCTACTGTAAATCGGGGTGTTTTCGTGATGTGATATGATTTGGCCTTACCCCATGTCAGGCTTTCTATAGCACCAGCAAAGGAGAATTTTCCTTATTCAGGAAAAAAACAAGCAGATTTCTTAGAAATGCTCTGAAAAATTGATGAAATGGGGAACTTGAGGGCAGCTGGGACTTGGACTTTCTGCATCCCTCCTGACAGCTGAAGCCCAGGCTCTGTCAGTGGGAGGGGAGCAAACCCTGCTGCTAGTTCAGGGTTAACCCATGAGTCTGGTCAAAGATGAAATGTGGTTAGCTGTGCTCTTTCAATTTCCCTGCCAGCTGCAGCCAACTATATGGGCGTTTAATTCTTCAGCCTTGTGTCACTCTGTGCTTTTCAGCATGTTCCAGCCAGAAACCACTGAGGTTTGGGTGTCTGAAGGATCTTGCATCTCCAGGTCGTGAACTGCTTTGGGCCAACAGGTCCCATAGGATACTTACTGTCCTCCAAGGATTTAATTCACTTTTGGTAGCTTCTGCATCACCTCTGCAAAGGTGCTTTTGTTGTGCCGCTCATTCCCTATGTGCTTCTGTGTTCAGTGTTTTAACATTTCAAAGTTATTTTGTTTGAGGATTGCTTAACCTTAGTTTCCCTGTGCTAAGAGGGAGCTGTGACTCCAGTCTGTTTGATCCTGGTTTCCTGCCTCTTGAGAGATGCACTGCTCCTTTAATGAGACCATTCCTTTGGAAAGGCATATCTCTGTGTGTGCTGCCCTCACATCCTTGTGTGTATCAACTGCTTTTTATAGCATGAAATAACATGGGAGGGAGTTCCCCTGACTCACTGGCTTGGAAGATCAACAGTGTGGCTGAGCTTTCACTTGCATTTCCTAACTGAGTGTTAGAAATATCTTAGGGAGGAGCTGGTGATGTTTTGATCTCAGTGGGTGCAGATGCTCTTTGACCAGGAACTGGCATCTCTGGGCATCCACAAAGAGCATCTGCAGCCCTCAGGGCAGGGATGGGAAAAGCCCATAAATTCAAAAGAGCTGGATCTTTTCTTTTGTCTCCCTAAATCATATCTCCTTCTGGAAACTGCCTTTGATTTGTCTCTGCTCATTTTTCTTCAATCTCTCCTGAGATACAGCCCTCACTGCTTGTTAGCCTGAGAACATTGTAAACATACACATACTGCCATATGCCCTGGAGCTCTGGTGCTGTCAGGGTGACAGGCTTTGCTGGTGGGATGGGTTGGCTTCTGCGTGGTTTAAGCTTAGGTGGGCACTGAAAGTGTGAGGTTTCCCTGATGAGGAAGGCGATTGGATGGGGAGGTTGAAGTAGAGCCAATATTTGATGATCTGCTTGTTCAACTAATCAGTTGGGCAGTAGCAAACTAGTCTTGAAAAGAGGATATTGGTGAGAAAAACTTTGGTCTGCATACATCTGGTATTTAAAACACACTTTCACCCTCAAGGGATGAAAATGAGAGCAGTTTTAAATAATCTTATTAATTTAAATTTTTTTCCTTTTTTTATCTTTTGTTTTGGAAATCCACTTTGATTTTGACAGTGGGAGGGATTAAAAGCAGAAACACTGGCTTATTTCCTGCCAGTTGAAAGGCTGGACTTTCATTCTAAGGTGTCAGCTGGGGTGCTTTTGTTACAAACCCTGCAGAGGCATACTACTTTGATACTTACATTCCCAACCATACCTTGCAACATTCCTGTTGTTTCTGAGACAGTGGCTCCTATTTGAATACGTGTTTTTGATGGCTGCTGTTCTCTGGCAACACTAAGTGCGGACCTCAGTCATCCAAAGCTTTCTTCCCCGTAGCTGCTTTTGCATAAGCAAATGGCATTACTTCTCTGCACCGTTGCTCCTGCTTTGTGGTAGATAAAGTTGATTTCTTGCTGTATGCATGGTAGCTGAGGGGGATGATATTGAAATATTGTGCACGTTCTAGCGTACACCAGCAGTTTGCTAATCTCTGTCCAGAACATGATGAACACTTTTGCAGGAAAGTCAAGTTGTGCCTTCAGCAGCTAAGGGCCCAGAGCAGCTGTACAGGTGGAAATGCAGATAAAGTGTTAGCTCCCTGGGAGTGGAGCACCTCTTGCATCCTGGTGGGAGTGCTCAATGTGGTGTGTGTTGCTGAGGGAGTGCCATTCTGTAAACTTGGGTGCAGAGGGGCCAGTGTCTGCTAGATGTGGTGGACATCATGCCCTTCCTCACAGCTGGTGTGATCCTCAGGGGCTGCTGCTCTCAACAGTCTCTGAAAGAGGGAGCATGTGAGTGAAGCAAGTGAGAGGCCGGCTGGAAAGGTGTCCTCCAGCTTTGTTGGCCTGTGCTAAGCAGGTGGTATATTGCAGGAGCCGATGTCTTGATTCAGTCTTTGCTCAGGCTTTGTTCTGGCTGTCTCCTGAGACCACATTGGTGGTGGCCACCAGTCATCAGAAGAATCATTAATGATATGTCTTGTTGTCCACAAACCATGCATGGGAGACCACAGGGAGGTGTAAAGTCCTTTATCTCACCTTTGCTGGCTTCTGGACCACCAAAGGTTTCAGCCCAACCAGAGTCTCCTTGGAGAGAGTGCATGACCATATTCCTGTGATGCTTCTTTTGCTGTATCTCAGATGTGTCTTGCTGTGTTCCTCTGCAGGAAGGAGCATTGGAAGCTGCTCGGCAACCTGAAGACCACAGTGGAAGGTTTGGTGTCCATCAGCAACCCAAATGTCTGGTCTAAGTATGGCGGCTTGGAACGGCTCTGCAGAGACATGCACAGCATCCTCTACCATGGGCTCATCCATGACAAGGTAGGGCTCTGTCCTGCCAGCATGGCTATCTGTCTGTCTGTCATTAGCAGTTTTGGTGCCTGTCACAAGCATGTGGAGCAGTCCTGTCTGCTGCAGCTCACTTTTTTGCTCATAGCACAAAGTGGGTACAGTGCTGGTAGCTGTGTGGGAAATGATCCAAGCAGGGACTGAGCTTGACTGGCATGTGCTGTGGTTGTCAGAGTGACCTGGGTGCACATTCTTTCTATCTCATCTACCTTCAATATGGTTTTTCTAGGTACTTGTGCTCCCTGTGCTGAGGACAGCCCCTCTGTCCTTTCTTCCAACTGCAGCCAAACAATTAAGTTGCATTTGCAATGAGTCAGCCCTGTATCATCTGCACTTGGACAAGTCCCCAGTGAGGCCTGGCAAGAGAAACCTCGCATCTTTAGTGTTTCTGGTTAGCTGTGTTAATAACAGGAGCTGGCAGCCAAACCCACACTCTGCGTAAATGGGATCACTCTTTCCAGGCTCTTGTTGTGCCTGCAGTTGCTCACCCAGCCTTTCCTGCTTCCATGGCTGCCTGGAAGAATTTCTCTTTCCCACTTGTGTGCAGAGGCCTGAAGCTCTCCCCTTCAGCTTGCAATTACCAGCACAATTAATTTACAGTGAAAAACCGAAACAAGGCTTCACAACATGCCTGGGGACAGGCTTCCCATCAGTGGCTCTGCAAAGACAGCTTTTCCTCACAGGAATATCTCCCCTACTTGGACACGTGTAGGGGAATCAAGTTTTCATGAAGAGTGCAAACGGAGGCCTGTAAAAATACAGCTTCCTAACAGCAGTTTTCTCGTAGTTGCTCCAGCAAAATATTTCACTCCTTATTTTCTCGGGATCTTTTTTGCCTACAACTGGGAATAAGAAAAAAAAGCTGAAAAAGTCCATATGTGCATGTTAAGAGAAGTAAGAGGTTTTTAAACTTTTGAGTGAGTTTATTTGTCCAGAAAACCCTATTCAGTCCAGAGAACTGAAATTGCCATGTAAGTTTTCTAGTCTTAAAAAACCAAACTATGCCCCCCACCTCCCCCGCCAAACTAAATAAACCACAAAACAGAAGCCATTCCTCTGTCACTTGTGAAAGAGGAAATACAGTTGGAAGTAAAAATAATCAGGTTTTTGTTAAGAGAGACTTTTTGGGTCTGTGTTTACACCCAATAGGGTGGTGAGCAAAACAGCAACTGTGCTGCGGTTCCTCTCTAACAGGAAGAATAACTAAGAAGAAAACACTAATTGTTTGAATAAAGGTGAGGCAAGCAGTGTGTCCTCTCATGGCAGCAAAGGGCTAACAGGGGATGTAATCATTCAGCTGGGGCTTGGGAAGTGGTACCTAACTGTGCCTGTCCTGGGCAGGTGTGCTGCAGACAGAGGGATTACTGGCAGTTTGTGAAGGACATTCGCTGGCTGAGTCCCGGCTCTGCTCATCATCTGGAGAAGGTGGGTTCTGGTGGGGTGGCCTGGTGTGCCCAGCGGGAGGGCAGAGGGCAGCTGGGCTGTGAGCCTCACCAGTGGGATAGAGGTGCCTTGGCTGTTGTGGGTAAAGTGGCTCCATGACTTGTGGAGGCTGAAGCGGCCATGTGTTTGGGTACAAGCCATGTCTTGGGAACTGAGCTGAGACAATTGGCTGCTTATTTCTCCCAGGCCAGTCTCCAGCTCAGCTGGGCTGGATGCAGTGGGCATCACCAAGGGAACTGGCACAAGCGGTGCTTGTGTGTAAGCAGGGGTAATTCGTGCATCTGTGCAAACCTCTAAAGGTCTGGGCTGTCCCATTTCTGGGTTGTGGCTTCACCATGCATTTATTCTCCCATCTCTGACTTGTGCCAACTGCTGGCACATGGGGATGCTCCTGTTTCTTGGCTGCCCCATGCTGACATCCATGGTCCCTGCTGTGGATGGGCATAAAGGGCTGACCACTGGTGGTCCAGCCTGCTGCTCAGGGGACCTGGAGTGTGACTCCAGTCCAGCTCTTCAAGCTGCAGCTGCTCAGGCATTGCCATAACCTTCCAGAGTTAATGTGTCAGCAAGAACATGACTGTCACCACTGGGCTCGGGTTGGATTTGAGAGTGTGGGGTCCTTCTAGGTCTGGCAAAACACATGGGAGGGAGAGCATGCAGGAGAAATTCATTGTGCTGGTGGCTGTCGGAGGACTTTGGTCACTGGCTGACCTTTGAAGTGTTGTTCTTGCCTGGTGCTTTTGCCTCCCTGGTGACTGGGGAGCTGCTGGGACATGTCTTCCTTCCTGCTGACAGTGACTGGCACTGGAAAGCTGCTGTTATCAAGAGGACCAAAGCCATGCAGCGGAACAAGTCCTGCTCCCCTGCTTGTCTCTGCATGCTGTAACCTGTGTCTGATGTCCCTTTCCAGTTCATCAGCCTGCAGGAGAGCAGCCAGCATGACACAGAGGGCCCAGGGGACCAGGCCATCGCACAGCTGTGGCTGCAGCACAGCCTGCAGTGCCACTGCCTGTCGGCACAGCTGAAACCGCTCCTGGGGAACCGGCAGTACATCCGGAAGTTCTACACAGGTAAAGAGCAATGGGCCTTTTCCTTCTTATTAGGAAAATATCTAGTTGGTGGTGTTTCCAAACTCTGTGGGAGTGAGGGGGGACAGCAGAAAAGTTGGTTTGCATATGAGCGACTGGTGTGTCAAACCATGTGGGTGAGAGGGACTCCCTCGAGTAGCATTTTTCTCTCCCCAGACACTGCCTTCCTGCTCAGTGACGCCCATGTCACGGCTATGCTGCAGTGCCTGGAAGCCGTTGAGCAGAACAACCCCAGGCTTCTGGCTCAAATTGACACCTCCATGGTGAGTTGAGGTCCGCAATTTCACATCTGGCTTTCCCTAGACACCGACTGGCTGTGGCTGCTCCTGCAAGGTCACATTTATGGCACATGGAACCCTTGGACAAGGGGCTGGACTTGGAAGTAGCAGAAGTTGCTCCAAGACAAGAGTGGGAACCGGTCCTTTTGCTGCCTGTGTGACCTTGCAGGGGTTGGGGTGGAGGGTGGTGGCTGTGTGGGGCCTGCAGTGGAGCATCTTGGTTCAGGCTGGTATCAAGGATTTGAGTATGAGGACCTGAGGACCGGTTCCTTGAAAGAGGCACTTCTAAGGCCCTCTCCAACAGTCTCAGGTTTCAGGGCCAGCATGCAGAGCTGCCTGGTCATGAGGGACAGTCACCCTCTGAGGGAACAGGCAACACCCCAGAACACCTGGGTGCTCACTCCTGCTGGTTATACCAGTGACCCCCTGTACAGCCCTGTACCAGCTGCCCCCTCTCCAGAGGAGGGGAACAACAGCTGCCTTCTTTGCACAGAGCTCCCCAGAGGAGAGCAATTAATGAGGCCTCACTAAATGGGGACTGTGTTCTTTCAGCTTGCTGGCACATCACTGCCATCCCTGTGTGCGTCAGACCCTTCTGCTGAGACAAGAGAGATGTGTGACCACAACGCTGAAGGACATGAGAGCCATCTGCCTGGAGCGCTGGGCTGCCTGGATCATTTCACTGAGAGCCTGGTAATTTCCCAACAGGAGCCTGTCCTGTAGCTGTGAACAAAGAGCCACTTCCCTTCTGTGTGCTGCATGCTTGTTTTGCCCTCCCCATCCTCCTGCCCCCAGGGCTGCCACATCCTTTGCTGGTTGGTAACCAGGCACTCTCAGGTCGATCTCTTTCTATTGCTGCTCCTTGGATATGTGGCCCCATAGATGCTGATGTATTAATGATGTCACCTCTCTTCAGCTTACCAGGAAGAGTGACAATTCATCTCCAGTGATGAAGAGTCAGAGCCTGACTGCCCTCCCTGCGTCCCCATACGTCCCTGTTGCCAGCTGCACCCAGCAGCGCTGCTTCGGGTCCTCCTCCAGCCTCCACCATTCAGCCTTCTCTGGCCTTTCAGGTATTAAGGGTGGGCTGGGGAGCTCAGAGTAGACACAGAAAAGACTTTACCTTTGTATCAGCTCTTCAGTGTGTTGAGGAGATCTCTACCCGTGATGGGAGAGAGATCCCTGGCCTTTCCCTGTGGTGGGAGGGCATGCTGGTGTGAAGCCACAAGCTTATTGCCATAGAGTGGTCTGCTTGTGCCAGAGTGTGTGACATCATGCTCCTGCCTCTGTCCAGACAGGAGACCAGCGAGCTCTTTTGTCAGCTCCAACTCCAGCCAGCCCCAGGAGCGCTGCCTGTCCACTCGGTCCTCCTCCTTCAGTGAGGGCAGGTCTCCTCTGGAGCAGCCTGGCTCTGTCACCCACTTCCAGACCTCCTCACCCAAAGACCCCTTCTCTCCGGCCAGCGAGATGAGCTCCAGCACCACCAGCCAGAGCGAGGATACTTGGACAGGGAGTCAGGATGATCCACAAAGTGATGTTAATGACGGGCCAGAATACCTGGCCATTGGGAACTTGGGACGCCGGGGCCGGGCATGCAGCAATGCCAGCACCAGCAGCACCAAAAGCAGTAGCTCCAAACTCTTTTCTTCCAGTAGCTCCCAGAAGCTGGACTCGTTATCATCCCTGGGGGAGCAGGGGGCAAGTGGAGGTGGAAGCAGGGGCCTGAGCCTGTTGCGACGGTCCAGCTTCTCGGAGGGACAGTCGTCAGCTCTGCAGGGTATCCTCAAGAAGAGCCACGTGCGCTCACACTCTGACACCAATGTGACTTCGGGGAAGTTGCACGGTAATGGGACGGCTTTTCTGGGTTGTCTTTTGGGTGTGGGAGTCCCTGGTACCAGAAGGCTGATGCTGGCTACTCCTTTGACTCCATGGATCAGATGGTGGGGAGGAGCAGTGGGCAAGTGGTTTTCCCTTAGCTTTCCTGATGCACACTGGAATGATGGGCTGACATCTTGCTTCCCAGAATGCCCTGGGCTGGACCGTTACTGTTATTGACAGCTTTTGCCAAAAAATCTTTAAAAATGGCAGCAATGATGGGGCATCAGCCATCCTGCTTCCACATTGGCCTTGCTGGGCTGGGGCATGGGCTTGTACTACTGGTAAGATGTCATCCCACTGGTAACCTGCTGGGTCCTCCTGTGCTCTAGCATGGGTGAATGCATGGGGATGGGAAGAGTAGGGTGTGAGGGGACAAACAGGTTGAGGGAGTCTGTCCCACTGATGCTGCCTTCATAGGAGAAGTGGAGGTCCTTGCTAAGCAGTAACCCATCTGTCTGTTTTCTCTCCCTTAACGCTGTCCTTCTCCTCTGTCTGCCCAGGAGGCCTCAGAGATATCACCATTATAATAGAAGATCCAGTGGCAGGTTTGGGAGCCAGTATAACAGCTCTTCATTAGTGATCATTGCATCAAGTTCAGGATTGCCATCAAACCATTGATGTCCATTTAGAAAACAACAGAAAAAAATCTTTCTTTACTGAGTCCCAACTGACGCTTTGAAATGTGGTCGGGTTTATGCATGTGACCTGATTGAAGATCCCAGCCTGGTTTTTGGGAGCAGTGGAACAGACCCAGAAGTGTGTCCAGTTCCCCTGCATGGCATTAGGGAGTGCTGGCCACTGAGTCCCTGAGCTGCATCCCCTGCCCTTCCCTCCACCCACTGCCTTGGGAGCCAGAAGAGGTTTCATCTCTCATGTAGTGAATAAGGGCTGGCAGCTAAGCAGGCATGGAATGAACATCTTTTCTTTCTTTCAGTTAGTGGATTTGTGGCACATGAGGGTTTGATGTTGACTGAGTTCCAGTTGTGTATGCACCCACAGCTGGGAATCCCAGATGCTCTCCTGACTCAGGGCAGATTTTCCCCTAAGCAAAGGTGCTTGGTGCTGACATCCTTTTGCCTCACATGCAGAAAGAGTCAGGAGCTCAGAAAAATGGGCTGTTTCATTTTGCATCTGTTGAATAGTGACACTGAGTTCGTTGAGCTCACATTTGAGTTCTGAGGGTTCTGCGGCTGGGAATGCTCCTCCCTGGGCGTGGTGGGCATTCAGACATGTCCAGCCCTGTGTCCCACTCCAGCAGATGATGCCAAGCAGTGCCTCGCTTTACCCTTCAGCAGAAGGCTTTGTTGTATGTGGCATCTCACAGGCATCCATCCCATGGGGGCGCTTCTGTGTTAAGGGGGCTGCAGGACACCCTCCCAAGCTGCAGTGAATAGCTGTGAGAGTCTCCCACCCTGACAAGTCTCCTTTGTCTCCCAGCCTGTATGGTGGGTTGATCCCAGGCCCCATACTGGTGACTGCTACTTTATGGCCTTGGCAGGGAGAGGCTGGTATTGCTGAGATTGGGAGCCTCCATCCACTGCTGAATTACAGCGCAGAGCTGTGAACAAAAATGAGTGGGAGACTGAGAGGACAGAGGTGTCCTGTTGTGCTCAGGATGTCAGCTGGCACCTGCCCCGTATCCAAAGCTGTATATTCCTGTCCCACTCCAGTCAGGGTGTTTTCAATCTCCTTCAGCAGTCCTTTGTCACCCAGCTGCTCTTTCCAGGTGCTCCCTGGGGCCATGGCTCTCTATAGAGCTCTGATCAGGTCAGTTCCTGGCAGTCTCTGCTGGATCAGTCTGGCAGGCAGCTGCACCACAGTGTGTGTATGGGGCAGAGCCCTGCCCACAGCCCATATAGGTCACCTTGAGCACTGCATCCAGGCTCCAACGTTGTGTGCAGGGAACCCTGCCTTTTTTGGGAGCCAGAGCATGTCCTTGAGATGCCCCCTTACACTGGTGTCCAGGCTGTTTTTCAGGGCTGGGAGTCTCACAGATCTGTCAATTACTAGATGGGATTTCAGCTCATCTCCTTTTCTGACTCTCTGTTCTGAGGCTTAACTCTTCCCTCAGAGATGTTCCAGCAGGAAGAAGGGGCTGGCAAGAGGTGCTTGCTGGAGCCTGTTGTGTCTCCCAGCTCTACTCAAGGGTAAAGATAGGAAGGCTCAGGACTCAGCTGCTCCATGGCTCTCATGTGCTTCTCTCCTCCTTTCCCCTTCTCTCCTGCCCTTCTAGTTTTTTCCCCTCCTGGGCTTGACCTCAGCTGTGGCATGGAGCAGGAAGATGTCCCTCTTTGTTTCCATCCACTTTTGCCTGTGTGTGTGATGCTAAGCCCCTTTCATTTCTCCCTGTGCAGTGGCTGGGAGCCTCTGGGATACTGAGTTGTTCCTGGTGTCATCTTCCCTTCCAGAGTCACATGGCGATCCAGGTGGAGGGAAAGGGCCGGTCTCTGCTTCCACCCAGAGCAGTGAACTGAGTACACCCAGTTCCCTCTACATGGAGTATGGTGAGTACAGCCAACCTCAGTAGGGGCACGCACTCCCGGTCAAGCTCTTCCATCAGCTGCAGGGCCTCAGCTGCTGGCATCTGCTTGTGGGATGCTGGCTGGGCCCTGGCAGGGCTCGGTAGCATGGAGGTAACAGCAGGTCCTTCCTTCATACCTTTGTCTCTTGCTTTTCTAGACTCTGGACAGTACCTGAGCTCAGGGGAGGGGATGTTCAGGAGACCCTCGGAAGGGCAGTCCCTTATCAGCTATCTCTCTGAGCAGGACTTCGGCAGCTGTGCAGACCTGGAGAAGGTGAGGGTGGCAGCAGCAGCCTGTGTGCATTGGAGAACATATCTTAGTGCAGGTTCAGGGATACTTCACTCTGTGGGAAAGATAATGGTATTTCCTACTATATAGAGCTCTGTACAGAACTTTAAGGTTGAGCTTCTCACTGGTGTCTGGTAGCCAGGATCTGCCCATCCAGCATATACACAGCATCTTTGCAACATGTTAGAGCTCTTCAGGCCATGTGGAGATCCCCGGAGTGAATGAATTGCATATCCTCTTTGTAGGGTGCCTCTTGTGTTTTGTGAGTATTCTGGTGTCCAAGAAGGCTTTATTTTCTAGGTCCTCGTAAAAGAGTTGTACTTTGTGGGATTGACAGGGATTAGGGTCTTTCTACCACAATCCATGAGTAATAAGCTCTTTCCTGTCATAGGTGGGGAAGATTTTACTAAGTCTTCCTAGTTTGTCTATGGTATAGCCTTGAATGCTTTTGCTCTTGCCTTGCAGGAGAACGCACACTTCAGCATCTCAGAGTCCCTGATTGCTGCCATTGAGCTCATGAAATGCAACATGATGAGTCGGCAGCTGGAGGAGGAGGAGGAAGACAGTGACAAGGAGATCCAGGAGCTTATGCAGAAGATTCGCATTCGGCGCCAGCAGATCCGCACCAGGCACCTGGTCCCTACCTGCCAGGAGATGGGCTCAGACAGTGGGTGATGTGTTTTGGGCTCATCAGCTAGTGGGATGTGGGTTTTCTGTCCATTGCCTGTCCTACAGCATCCTGCCTTCCTGCCCATTCCTGGGAAACAATCATGTTGCTGCCAAGGTGGTGCAGAGATTTGTGAAACTGATGCTATGGAAGACCATAATGTGACAGATACCGTACATTGGTAACCTTTGTGTGCTGATGGCATTGAGTTATGGAAATGGTATTTCTGTTGAACCCATACTGTTTTCCATCCTTGAGCTCCATCCCTCCCTTCCCTAGCTGTACCTATCTCCTTCTCCCTTGGCTGTCAGTGACTCTCCAGGCCATCTCCATTGATGACCTGGCTGTGATGTATTTCTCCCAGGTCTTCTGGCAACAGACAGTGGGTCCCAGTTCAGCTCCCATGGCTCCATGCGGCTCTCTGACTCTGGCTCTGCAGAGGATGTGGAAGAGTACGAGATCCGAGGTAGGAGGGAATGGCTGTGTTGGCTTCTTGCATAGAGACAGATTTCTCTTTGATGTGGTTGTGTTGAGGTCAGTCCCTCTGGCCTTTGAGATGGCTTTTCCCAAACAAATGGCTGAATTCTGAGTATAAGCAGAGCAATCAGTTTCCCTCATGTGGTGGCATGACTTTCCTTCAAAATCCTCTCTAACTGTAGCATTTCTTGCTTGTGGCTGGTAAGTGGTTTCCATTTCATTTCCTGTTCCCCATAGTGACTGTCACAGCTAGAAAGAGGTGGGACACCCTGCTCTTCTCCCCAGGCAAAAAGAGCCATAGCTCTGACCATTTCTTGGGGGTGGGTTCTGGTCACAGAGACCTGTAGTCTCTGCTCCTGACAACTTGGGGGGCTGACCTTATTGCCCAAAGGAGACCTGTCTGGGTCCTTGGATATCCCTTTCCTTCAGAGCCTTGTTCATCCACTGAGGTGGATGACTTCTCAGCAGTACCTCCATCTCTCTGACTTTAAAAAAAAGATGGAGCAGTCCAGACTCCAGCTTTAGACTTCTTGTCACTTGACTGTGGACAGCAAGCCCTTCCTTACAGTCCGTGAGGGCGAGGTTTTGGGCTCTGTTTTGAAGCCTGCAGAGTATGTGAATTCAGTTCTGGGCTCTCCTCGTGTGAGTGCTGCTCCTGTATTATGCCCTTTCTGTTTGGCTTGGCCGAAGCACTGAAGTCAACTGTTTTGTCATCACCATGTTATACAGATGGTAACGATGGATCTAACCTGATTCAAATGTCCAAGAATGGCCTCTCAGTGTCAATGGCTTCCTTATTCTCAGGTACCCTGCAGTGCTCCCTGTGGCACACATGTGTGTGTATGTGCAAGGTGTGTATGTGTGTATGTGCACGTGCACACTTCTTGGAAATCTGCTTGGTTTTGGAACTGTCAACCAGTTCCAATATCATCCAGATGTCAGCAACAAAAGCCATGGCAGGATGATATGGCAGGATGGAGCAGAGACGGGGCAAAGGAGCTCTGGTGTGGGCTCCATCCCTCAGGGTGTTTTGCCTTGCTGTATGTTGGATGTACCAAATGTGTTTGCTGTGGTGAAGACCTGTCTAGCCTGGGGTAGGGCTTGGCAGAGTGATGGCACAGTTTTGTGGCTCTGTAGGTGCTGAAGTCTGAGCCTGGACTGGATGAGAGCAGAGTCCTCTTCAGTGTGAGATCGGGTCTCCATCCCAAGTGCCTTAGGGAGCATTATCCTGCTTGACCTAGCAGAGATGGTGTGCCATACCTCTGATCTGAACCACTGCCAGCCCTTCCCATTCTGCTCAGACTTGACTTGGAGTGGAATCCTTCCAGAAAGAAGTCCTGAAGGGAGAAGTAGTGAGATCAGACAGGGCACAGGCAGCTTGTTCATGCTGGAGGCCCTGGGCACTGGGATCACATGCAGCCAGGTCTAGCCAGGTTTTTATTGTTTACAGTACTACTGGATTATCCTTCTGGTCTGCTGGCCCCATTAAATACCCTTCATGTTCTCTCTGTTTGCTTTAGCAAGGGAACAGCCTTCTGGGCTGTTGCTGATCTCTCCTGTTAGGTGTTTGGCACTGGCACATTGCTCCTGCCAGAGATGCTGGTGCTCAGAGCTTCCCCATCAGCCCTGCTGTGTTCACAGACCAGGGCTTTAACCTAGTAGGGCTCATGCTGGCCTGAAGCTGGCATATGGGACGTGGGGTGATGTCCTTAGGTTTGGGGGCTGTTCATGAGCCTCCTGGGGACTATCCCACCTGGTGATAGCATTGGCAGCAGACATGTTTTGGGCAGCTGACAAGGTTTTGGGGGAGTGTCTGCAGTTAATATTGGGAAGTGTGCTGTGGCAGGATCCCAGTGCTAGCTCCTGTGGGAGATTTGGCTTCAGATTTGGCTTCCTCTGCCATCCCCGAGACCATGTCAGTGCCTGAGTGTACTGGCTCTGCCTCCCCATATCACCTGGCCCATACTCTGCTGTGTGTCCCCCACTGTTTGCTCATGTTTGTTGTAGTCTAGGACCACATGACCCCTTCCTGCACAGAGTGGAAGGCACCAGAGCATGGCAGGCATGTCTGGTTGGTGCCCTACATAGTCAGAAGGCTGTTTGCCTGAATTCCCTGTTTTCTGCACTATAGATCTGTTTGCATGATGTAGGTGTACGCATTCCTTAGCATTAGGATGCTTCCCTGTGCCTGTTCTAGCAATGGATGTCAAACAATGAGGGTCAAGCATTCATACTGAATTCCAGAAATGTGAGTCTGTAAATTTGCAGGACTTGCTCCCCTTGTTGCCAGGGCAGCCCTGCTCTTTGTAGGGAAGCTCAGCATGGGATGGCACCCTTTGCTCAGCTGGGCTGTGATTCCCTTGGCCTCAGTGTGCAGCTGGTGCCTGGCTGGGATCATGTGGGCTCTGTGTAGGTTTGTGTTAGTCAACCTGCTTGGGGTAGCGGAGTGGGGACCCTGAGCTGTGCCTCCTCATGCCATGCACTGGGGCAGGGGAAGCTGCAGGCTAGTGTTTAGGGGTGGTGTGGTCACTGCAGACCATTCCTAGAGCTCCCAAGAGGAAAAAACAGGAGATCTGCTGGACTGAAGGTGGCGTTGGCCTCTCTTCTGTCCTGATCTATAGTACTTTCCCCTTACATGCTCTTCCTTTTTCCGGAAGCCTTATCTACAATGAAGCAGGGATTCTGCCTGCTTCTGTCTGTATTGCGCTACTGGAAGTCTCCTGTCCCAGGGTTCTTCCACTCTGGAAATGAATCCCCAGTCTTTCACACCTGCTGGAGTGAAAGAAAGATGAGTGGCGAGGGTACCATTGGGTACCCAAGGCTGCAGGGCAGCCCAGGGCCTTTTGGGAGCTGATGGATAAGTGGAGGGAGCAGGACCTCAGTGTCCTGCACCTCTTCTTGGACCCCTCCCTTCTCAGGAGATGGGTCTGTGGCCTCTGCAGAGGGCTGACCCTGTGGTTCCTGACCTACTCTTTGTAGGGATGCTGAATGTGTCTGTGGAGTGCTGGGCACAAGCTGCCACCCCCTCCTGTGCAGTCACTGATGAGCTGGGGCATGGCCACTGTCTGATCTTTACAGTTTGCAGTCAAATAGAGAAAAGGGCTCAACATCCCATTGCTAATCCCCTCCAGCATCTATACTGCGTGCAGAGCTACTAACCCTTCTTGCTAACCCAGCAGTCCTGCCCTCCAAGCTCCTGTGTGTGCTCTGTTTTAGGCCATGTTACTGCTAGAACTTAGTATGTGACCTGTACCAGCAGCCACTTGTCTCCCCCAAACTCCAAGCCAGCTGTTTTTACAGCATCACACCATACCTTTCCCTTGTAAGTCCAACTGCTGACTGATTAGACTGCACTGCTCCTTGCTGCTCAGTGCCACTGGTAGAAGTTGATGCTGTAGTTCATGTGCTTTTGGACAGCTTGATGAGTTTTACCTTGAAGCTTTGGTTTGAAATGGGTGTATTCCCCTGCCCTACCCCATCTGTTCCACTTTGTTTGTGATTCAGATGCAGACATCAAGAGGAACCCAGACTCCAGGAAGTCCTTCCTCTCCTCGGACTCCATGTATGTCTTCAACTGTTGGTGACAAATCTTGGTGGTACTAAGCTCTGCTTCGTGCCCAACTTTGCTCTTCCATGTGCATCAGTTGCTCTTTTGCTCTGGAGTAAACCTCCCTCCCTGCCTGCCTCCATCCTTGCCTCCCTCCCTGCCTCCCTCTCTCCCCTTAGCAGTTGGGCACTGTGTCCTAGTCTTATATTTGGGAAGCACCTGGGATGGTCAGGATATTTACATGAAGTAGATACGATACGGACTGTTGTCCAGAGAGATGCCCATGCCTCCTAGTAGGTAAGAGGCTGGTGACAACCTGGAGCATCTAGACTGGCTGCTGACTTGCTGCTGGCTCTGAATCTCCCCTGCCTCTCCCTCTCAGTTGGGACAGCCTGATAGACTAGATAGTCTAACACTATCTAGTGTTAGATAATCACTGCCACCTTCTCTCCAACTCTTACTGCTGTGCTGTGACCCAAAAGTGGGACTGGGGACAGCTGCAAAGACAGAAATGAATTTTAAGCCTGTGTAGCAGTGCAGAAATAAGGTACCAGATTTGAAGGGAGCATTTTCAGCTTGAGCTGGGACTGGCCTTGGGGGTTGTGAGGAGGGCACAGCTGTGAGACCAGGTACTAACCACTCCCTTTGCTGTCTAGATCCCATTCCTTCCTCAATTCCAACTCAGCAGAGGCTGTGGCCATGGGCTTGCTGAAGCAGTTTGAGGGCATGCAGCTCCCAGCTGCCTCTGAATTGGAGTGGCTGGTCCCTGAGCATGATGCCCCACAGAAGGTAAGGCTCTGAGTCTCTGTCACCAGTTGCATTTGATCTTCCCTGAACCCCTGTCTTCAGCCCATTGCTAAGGGTCTTTGCTGAGCCCAGTGATCCCTTTCTGACACTGGAAGAGTGGGTTTGTCTGGGCTCTGAAGATGGGTACAGCTGAGCAGGGCTCTGCAGTCTCCTACAGCAGTGTCCAGATCCATGAGGACAGCCCTTCTCCAGCCCTCATCCTGCTGGAGCAGCAGTTCGGTGCCTGGCAGTTTTCCAGAGGGCTGCAGTTGCAGGTTTTTGGCAGTCCAGCCAGGTGTACTGCCTTTGTGGTAGCAGGCAGGGATCTGACCCTCTTGTCTGCCTCTCCCAGCTCCTGCCCATCCCTGACTCTCTGCCCATCTCTCCCGACGATGGAGAACATGCTGACATCTACAAACTGAGGATTCGGGTACGAGGAAACCTGGAGTGGGCCCCGCCACGACCACAAATCATCTTCAATGTTCACCCAACCCCAACGTAAGGACACGTGCAACTGGGGGCCCCCTTTCCAACCCTTTTACATCAACAACAGGGCTTTTCCCCTTGGATTTTTTGTCCACACTTAGGTAGCAAAGCATGTGGCCAGACATGTGCCACTGCCCATCTTCTGGTGCCGGGTTAGGCTCGGTTCATGCATGCTGTCTTCTGTCTCTGGGCAGGAGGAAAGTGGCTGTGGCCAAGCAGAATTACCGGTGTGCAGGCTGTGGCATACGGACTGATCCTGGTGAGTGCTGGGAGCCTGACCGGTAGCTGGAGAGTGGGGAAGAACCTGTGAACAGGTGGGAAGGTGCTGAGTGGGTGGGTGGTGGTAGAGTTCAGCACAAGGTCACTGGGGCAGTGGTATGCTGCCTTTGCTAGCTCTGCCTGCACTTTGGTGTGCACTATCCACAGAGGAGCCTCCACCTCCAGAAGGTCACAAGTGTGGTGGAGCCAAAGCACATCCAGCCTGTCCTTTGGAGGGCATTTCAGAGGTTGACTCTTGTATAGCAAAGGTCTCTGTTGGGGTCCTCAAGCTCCCAGCAGGTTCTGCTGTGGTTACAGCTGCAGGGCTCTTCCCTGAATGTGTAGGTAGATGTGGCTACATGAGACTGGACTTCTGCAGTCAGAGGGGTGCTTGCAGACCCTGGCATTGAGCACTCTGGGGTGGAAGAGATACCAGCAAGGCACAGTGCCTTGCTTTTTTGGAAGTGCTTGTTGGAAATGCTGAACAATATTGGGAGTCCAGTATGTGACTGGGCAGAGCCCATGCCTGGGCTGACCTCCCCGTGTGCCTGGGTTTGGCCAGATTACATCAAGCGGATGCGGTACTGCGAGTACCTGGGGAAGTATTTCTGCCAGTGTTGCCACGAGAATGCCCAGATGGTCATCCCGAGCCGCATCCTGCGCAAGTGGGACTTCAGCAAGTACTATGTGAGCAACTTCTCCAAAGACCTGCTGAGCAAGATCTGGAGTGACCCACTCTTCAATGTGCAGGATGTCAATCCTGCCCTGTACCGGAAAGTTAAGGCTCTCAACCAAGTGTGGGTAAGACCCTTTCCATGCCTTCCTGAGTGGGGTTTGGGTAAGGTGGGTGGCTGCCAACTGTAACCCATATTCCAGGAAAGCTGGTGAGAAGCAGATACTTCAGTTTTTGAGGCTTAAAACCTCATCAACATGTCTTTCCATTCACCTCTTCTTACTTTTTCAGTAACGTATGAATTTCAAAAGGAATTTCTGGCTGGTATCCAGCTGGGCTTCTGTTTATCTCCTTGGAGCACATGACAATGGTTGTGCTCGACTTGCCCTGTGTGATGTAAACACGTTGGGAACAGGGTAGCAGCAGCTGAGGAAGCAGCAGTCCTTTCACTAGCGTGAGGAATGGGACAGAGCTGCTTGGCCGAAGACCATGCTCTGTTTACTGATTCTTTGTTTCCTCTTCTTCTCCAGCTGCTGCGAATCCAGCTTTTCCACATGAAGAACATGTTTAAGACATGCCGGCTAGCTAAAGAGTGAGTCCTGGGCTATGAGATGAGGCTGTTTTGCTGTCCTGGTTCTGTCCTGTGGCAGTTTGCACTGGGAATCTGTGCAGCCTGTGCAATGAGCAGCAGGGAGAGAGGGGAGTGTAGGGGGAGAGAAAGCGGGAGTGGAGACAGAGGTCTTGGTGGAGTTTGTTTGCTCTGAGCTCTGGTTTCTCTGTCCTTGCAGCCTCCTGGACTCATTTGACACTGTGCCTGGTCACTTGACGGAGGATCTGCACCTCTACTCGCTGAGTGACCTCAGTGCCACAAAGAAAGGGGACCTGGTACCTCGCCTGACAGAGCTCCTGAAAGCCGGCAGCGTGCACGTTGACAAGTGCATGGTAAGGCCTCCCTTGCCTGCCTCCTGCACGGCTCTGCACCCTTCAGAGCAGGCTTTGGTGCAGAGATAACTGATGAGGAGGCTTTGATGTGCAGGGCAGCCACCAGATTAACTGATTCAATGCTTAACTGTTCCTGGCTCCTCCACAGAGCTCCTACTCAGAATGTATGGGATGTTTGTTACCCCATTTTGGCTCTCCCCCACCCCTGACAGACATAGATTTTGCCTTTCTGTGCTCCATGCTGATGAATGACTGTCCCATGTGGTTAGACCAGGGCACTGTGTGCTGCCGTCCTGCTCCGCTCTACCTCCTGCCCTGGTTGCCAGAGAAGAGAGGAGCATTTAGCTGTTTTTTCCTCATCTTTTCTCCTTCCAGCTGTGCCAAGCCAAAGGCTTTATCTGTGAGTTCTGCCAGAATGAGGATGACATCATCTTCCCCTTTGAGCTCAACAAGTGCAGGACATGTGAAGGTAAGGTACTGGGGAGAAAGAGGGAGGAGACAGACCCTGGAACCACCAAGGTCTGCCTCCAGTTTGAGTGGCGTTTGTGCTAGCAAGAGGTACAGAGCCATAGCCAGACAGACTGGAGTGCCTCTCTGCATGGCCTGTGCCTGCAACACATTATCACAGCAGCAGATCAGCTTTATAAGTGTTTGGCCAGAGCTCTGGTGTGGTGGAGCATGTAGGTCCCTTCCTGACCATGCTGGGTGTTGCCTGCCCTGGTAGCAGCAGGCAATCGGACTGTGACTGCAGTGAGCAAGTGTCTGGGAGCCCTGGCTTCCCTTCTGCTGTGGTTATGGGACAGGCTGCAGCCTGCACACAACTCCTCTGCCCCTGCTTGGATGGCCGGAGTTGACCTTGCAGAACAGAAAGAGCCTGAAGGCTTTGTGTCTGTGCTCTTCCTGCCTGCCAAGAAATTCCCAGGCCCCTTCAGGAGTCATCTTTGATACTTTGATAATGGCTGACTAGAGCTTGTCCTTACATCTTGGGACCAACCTCTGAACTGGCCTAAAATGGCTCCTGACAACACACAAGCCTTGGTTTGGCAGGTGTGGTGCCAGGGAAAACTTGGGGCAAAGTCACTGTTTCCTTGGAGTATCAAGAGAGTTTGGGGAGGGACTTTGTACAGAGCAGAAAACTTCCCTCCTGTGCTCTGCAAGCTGCAGGGACTTGAGGTGTGAGAGTGTCAGGCAGTCTGTCAGCCTCTGCCAGCTCTCAGCCATGATCTCCCCCACAGACTGCAAAGCCTGCTACCACAAATCCTGCTTCAAATCCACCCGCTGTCCCCGCTGCGAGCGTCTTCAGGCCCGGAGAGAGCTGATGGCCAAGCAGAGCATGGAGTCCTACATCTCAGACTACGAGGACGAGCTGGAGCAGCCAGAGGCAGTGGCAGCCACATGAGCATGTTGCAGCCAAGGAGCAGATCGTGGGTTTGTTTATGTGCGTGGCCTTCATCAGCAGAGACTGAGCCACATGGACTGGAGATAATAAGGACTGTTGGGAGACCTGGAGCATTGTCTTGAAGGGATCTGTTTTCCCCCATGCAGTAGTGCTGTGCTGGGAAAGGGGCATATTCCATCATCTGGATCTGCTCCAGGTACCACTCGCACTCCCTGATGCCTTTGCTTGGGGAAAGGCAGAAGAGGGACCTTTTCCAAGCAGTTGTTCATGATGGACCAGTCAGGACTATGCTGCCCACCCTTGCTCTAAGCTCAGCAGAGTCCCCTGAAGGATCAGCTGTTCGTCAGCTGTGCACCAGGAAGCTCTGGCCACATCTGCTCCTTGGAGGGGGGAATCAGCTCTTCGAGTTCTCTGATCCTCTGTTCTGCTGCTGGGAGTTGTGTGTATGGAGGGAGGGTCGGGGTTTGGGGTTGGTTGTACGTTTAACAGCTCCCTTTCTGAAAGCTGGCATGGGACACTGCCGGAGAGCAGGTGCTCTCACTCAAGGATCAGAGCAGAGGAGGTGGCAATGGTGAAAATGCCAGATTTCCCTGCCCTCTGGCCACAGCCCGTGCTGCAGAGGGACANTGAAAATGCCAGATTTCCCTGCCCCCGTGCTGCAGAGGGATGTTGCTCCTGGAGCAGCCACACAAGGGGACTGGTGCTGATGGGCTTTTTGTGGGTGGACCCCATGGCTCCATTAGGATCTGCCTCCATGGGATACAGTAAGTGAGGCTTCCAGCCCTACTTCCTCCTCATGCTGCCAGTCTGTCCTCCTGGGGGGACATGTCATCCTCTGAGGCTCCATCCATCCTCACTCTGATGGCTCCAGGACCTGCCTTGTCTGCAGCTGCCTTCTGCCCAAGACCTGTTGGGATGCAGGTGATGGCTCAGCCCTCCAGTCACATCCCCCCCAAACCTCTGTCTTGATTTGTTCTTTTAGGCTGAGTTTTTGTTTTTTAATCTGCTGGATTTGGTTTTATTTTTCAATGTGGTTGGTTGTATTTTTAACTGTATTCCCCCCTAAGGAGGTGCTGCTTGAAATATCTCCTTAGGGGGCATGCAATCTGCTTGCGACTCACCTGTGTAGAATCTCCAGGGCTGTCCTGCGCCTGGTTCCTCACCCCTGGATGGAGCTGGCATTTGCCAGGTGTCCCCTCTTCTGGCAGATCTCCTGCTTCCCTTGGGAGAGGGGTCCCTGAGCCAAGCAAAGCCTCAAAGCTCCCTGGCTGCGGTGCAGTGGGGTAGCCGGGCAGCCTGCTTGCATTGGGAGTGCACAGGGGAAAAGGGATTTGGCACTGGGGTGCTGCAAAGGGTTGGTCCCTCGGTAATGCAGAGCTGCCTGCCACAACTGGCAGCTCTGCAGGGTCAGACCCAGTGGTACAAGATGAGCTCTGTGCCCCAGGGTTTGCAGTCAGTCAAGGAGGTGCCTCTGCAGCATGGGGAATGCTGCCCATGGCACAGGTGGATGTCCAGCACCACCTTAGCATAGGTGGGATGTGGGGTGTTTGTAAGGACTGGTGTGGCCTGTGTACGTGTGAGAAGGGTGTTGAGGGATGGGGGAGCAATGCACTGGCAGAAGGCGCCAGGCAGTGGCTCATTTCATGTGCCCTGACTCAAGGCTGGGATGTGGCCCCTCGTGGGCTCTTCGTATGGGGGTGGCAGGGTTGGGTAGAGGAGAAGCTGGGACCAGGAGAAGTGGCTGCAGGGCTTGGTCAGGGAGGCGTGCTGCAATCTCTCCCCTGCCTGCAGCATCCTGACAAAGTCCAGGAAACAGGGTTCAGCTTGTTCTCTTGGGGTTTTTGCTGTCTTGTCTTGCTTCTGCTTTTCTCCAGCAGAGCAGCTGCTCTTCTCCTCACTCTCTGTCTCTGCAAGCCCTAGGGCTGCCAGATGCTGGTCTGCCTTAACATTGCCTGTCTCCAACACCCAATCCAAGCTCTCCTGCTGCTGCCCAGAGCTGGCACCCCCTTCCCTGGAGCTTCCTCGGCAGCACATCTCCATCCACCCTATTTTGTTTGAAGCACTTTATTGTCATGGGACTGCATCTGAGTGGCTGCCCGTGTCCCTTTCTAGAAGCACTGAGTCCATTTAGAGAAGAGGGAAGGAATTTTGGCTTAGTTACGGTTTCCACTCTCTGCCATGGACTGTGTCTGGAAGCGGCAGGACTTAGAAACGTGGCGGAGATCTCCAGGGCAAGATTGTGCCCAGCACTGACACTGATGCCCAGCACTGACTGCTACAATTAACACTGGAACTAGCCAAGGCAGTGAGCTCTTTGTGAGGGAGAGTCGGGGGCTGCCCCAGCCATCAAGTGGAGCCCTCCCCCCAGGATTATTGTTGCACAGAATAGCAATTAAAATGCCGTCCTTAATAAACTAGGTTAATACGGGATCCAGTTGTGTTGCGACATTGTTTCAGGTGCAGTAATGGTATGCATCCTACTTTCAGGTCATGGGGCAGGCAGGGAGTGCTGCTGATAGCAGGGATGAATGGGGGGGGACAGCTTGGGCAGCTGGTGATGCATCACCAACTGCACTGGGCAGAGGGGTTATTGACACCATGCCTCGACTAATCTGGTTTGTGGCCTCTCCCTACAAACTGCCCCCTGGACTCAGGGCAGGAGGTACAAGCCACTGAGTGAGTAACACCCATTCACTTCCTGAGCCTGCCTCTGCTGCTAGCAGTGGGGCCCAGTGGCATGGCATTGGCTGCTCTGTCCCTGCTTACATTCCCATTCCATGCAGCCCGGTTGTCCCCTCTCAGCGATGTCATGCATCACCCCATAAACACCATCAACACAGGTGATACAAACCATAAACTTTAAAACAAATATTGAAGAATGCATCTGCAGCCCAGCATGACACTGGCTCCATAAGGAGCCACTTCCTAGGGACTTTTCCCCAGAAGAACCCTGCTCAGCCTAAATCTAAGCTGTGGTTAGCAGCAGTAATGGTGACCTGGGCTACTCTTGAGTGCTGTGGCAGGCACAGGGATGCTGAGGAGGGGGTCTCACTGCTGCCAGGAAACCTGTGGCAGCAGGAGGACTCCAGCACCTGTTGCAGCATGGCAGCTCAAGCAGGGGGAGATGGCAGAGAAGACCTGCAAAACCCTGGGGCTTGCTGCTGTTACAGAAAGCCATCCAATAGCGCCTGGGGTGGCTCCTGCCCTGGGTGATCCCTGCAAGCTGGCACCTTGACAAAGACACATCTGCTCCAGCACAGAGGGGACGAGTCCTCTCAAGGCACGCACTGTGCCTGTCACTGGGAGTGTGCGGGGGCGTAGCGACGCTCAAACTGGTCCACGTCGAACTTGCGCTTGCAGCCGGCGTAGTTCATGTAGCGGATCTTCCCAAAGATGGCCCGCTCTGCCCAGCCCTGGTCGTGTATTCCACAGATGGACCAGAGGCAGCCTGCCAGGCATGAGAATGGAGCGTCAGCTCTCCCCTTGCTCAGAGACACATGGAGAGCAAGTGGGATGTGGGTGCAAAGCAGGATGGGCTGGATTATGGGATGGGTTGCCTGCAGAGAGGCCCCACCTCCCTCCCCACCACTGCAGCCTTGGCCATCACAGGTAAGACTCCCCCACCCCATGACCCCATCCTGCAGCTTGCCTACATATCCGTTGGGGTCCCTCCCGTCCAGCTCGTAGCGGTCATTGAGGTAGATGGCAAACTTCAGGGCCTCCTCAGGGGAATGGGTCCACTCCAGGATCTTCTTGGCCCAGTACATCCGTAGGAAGCCATGCATCTTCCCCTCCCGGACCATTTGGAGCTGGGGGGATAAGGATAGCCGTATGGGTCAGTCCATGGCAGGTAACCTCTGCCCCTCAGGAAAAAGCTCGGCAGTTTGTGGGGAAGATGTAGGGCAGTACCTGTGCAGCATTCCAGAGTGGGTCATGTGTGGTCCCCTGCTCCAGCTCCTGCAGAGTGTAGAGATATGGCCTCTTGTCTTTAGCATGGACTTTCAGGGTGGTTTGCGCCCAGTCACAGGCACCTGTAAGCAAAAGAAAAGGAGCAACACTGAGCAACCTGCTCCAGCAGGGTCCCAAGAGATGGAGAACTGGGCTACTGAGGGCATCATGCCCTGGAGGCACAAGTCCTGAAGAGGGAACTCACTATCTCCTGTCCTACCTCCAGAAGGGACCAACTAGTGCCCCCACAGCCCTACTCCTAGCAGAAATAGAATTGCCAAGTTGGAGTAACCAGTTGGGTACCAGCCTGGCCCCCAGCACTGCCCACATGACCCAATGCTACCCTGCACATTGTCATAGTTCTCATTGTAGTAGCAGAAGTTTTCAGCCAGCTCCCGCCGCACAACAGCCTCCTCCACAAATGCATCCACTGACTCCTTGTGCTTGCGCCGGTGCTTCTGCACCTCTAAGATGGCTCGTTGGGTGGAAACCTGGCCTGGGATCATGAAAAAGGAGCAAGTCAGCCTGCCATTCCAAGTCACAATGCTCGGTCCTACTGCAGAGTGGGAAGCCTGGGACACTCACCAAAGTGGAACCATGGGGACAGGTTGCTGAGAGCTGCTTTGTTGGGGTCGTTCCGGTGGGAGCCAAAGGATTTCAGCCGCTCTGTGATGAAGGATTTCAGCACAGCCAGCCCTGCAGCTGTGCCAGGGGTTGCCCACTCCACCTCCTTCACGGTGTGGTCCACCTGCAAGCTGGAATAACAGGCCTCCCAAGCAATGGGCTGGGTGGCGACTGAGCAGTGAGTGCATTTGCAGATGCTCTTACAGCAGGGCTATCCTGAGTGTTATGTCCCCTGGATGCCCCAACCAGCAAGTCCCCAGCCCATGCCAGCTGCCTTCTCTTAATTAGCCCTCTGCATAGCAGAGATGTTGGAATGGAAAGAATGACATGTGAACCACCCCTTCCACAGGACATCCCCATTTCTACACCATCTTTGTGTCAGGCAGGTCACTGTCCCCATCCCCTGCCAACCCCTCCCAGGATCACAAAGCAGCTGGGATCACAAAACACTCTGGGACAGTCCATTTATGGATTTGGAAGTGTCTCCAGATGGTACCTCTGCTGGGCAGGAGGGGGGATATGGGTGATGAACAACAGGGGGGAACTCGGTGAGGAACTCAGGGAGCTGAGCGTGGATCTTGCCCCGGATGGTCCTGGCACTGTATTCCTGCTTGGGGGAGGCAACCCAGCAGGGCACGATGTTGTGGGCATCAACCTGAGGAAGCAAAGCCGTGGAGATGGTGTGAGAAGCAAATGGTCCTGATGACATGCTCTGCTCAGGTCACTCCAGTGCACAAAACACAGGAGACAAGTTTCTCACACATCTCACCATCAAGAGTTTTCCCTTCCCAGAGTGCTGGCACCCACCTGTGCAAATGGCACATCCTCTGGCAACCGTTCCCTGACATCCTCCACCCACTGCCGGGGAAGGCGGAGGGGACTGAAGTCTGTCACCAGCCCACCCACGCCATGCTCCACCACAAATGCAGGCAGCACATCCTTGGCATAGCCCAGCAGCAAGTGGAAGGAGATGTTCAGCTCTGCACACTCCTGCAGTGACAGAGAAAGGGCTATGGGACAGTTCATAGCTCTGCAGATCCCATCCCACCCCATCACCATCCTGTGAAGAGATGGATCTGTCTCCCCCCTTCCCCAGGGGCCCTGTCCCACCCAGCATGGACATCCCCTGGCTGTACCTCGGCCACCTCCTGCAGGCCTCTCAACATGAAATCGTAGTGGCGGATGGTGGCCTCCAGGAATTTGGGCACCAGGCAGAAGCAAACATGCAGGGGCAGCTCCTGTTTGAGGGCCAGGCGCTGGGCATAGAGGAAGGCCCAGTTATCTGGAGAGAAACGAGCGCAGCAGTGTCAGGACGGTGCTTCACTGAAGGGATGGGGATAGGGTTTCACAAGAAGTTTCCTGCCAGACATCCCTGCAGAGAGGGGGGCCAGCTCCAAGGCCTATTGGGGGAAGGGACCAGGGCCACGGGAGCTGTGCTTCCCTGCCCCCTCTGCCAGCTGGTTCGCACCTTGCAGCCGCTGATCCCGGCACATCCAGTAAAGGATGCACCGAGCATCATCCTTCAAGTCCGAGCTCCGCGAGACGAGGCGAACCCGCTTTTTGTTGTACTTGAACTCTCGCACGGATGGGGCCGCTCTCCGCCGGGCCTCCTGCATCGCCTCCTCTTCCTCCGTCCTCCTCCGAGACACGCGTGGCACCTCCGCGACTTCGGCCTTTCGCTTCCCTTGTCCCCGCGGCATCCTTAGGATCGCCCGGGGCAGCGCCCGGAGCAGCGTGGTTGCATGCGGCACTATGAAAGGAAACGAGACCGCAGCATGCTCCCCTCCTTCCTTGAGGATCCCGCCCCCAGAGCCCGGAGGATGCTGGCCCTCTGCCCATCCTGGTCCTCGGGCATCACCGGTCCGATCCGCTCCTAGTCCCCTGGATCCCCAGGATCGGGGTCCCGGTCGGCGTTACGATCCCGATCCCGACCCCGACCCCGACCCCGACCCCGACCCCGATCCCGATCCCGATCCCGATCCCGACCCCGACCCTCATCCTGATCCCGATTCCGATCCCTACCCAGCAGCCACGCGACCCTCCGAGTGTTACACAAGCCGTGGGCGTGTAAGGGGCGTGGCCCCTGCCGAGGGGGCGTGGCGCCAGTGCCCCGTACTGCCCCCCGCCCACGGGCGCAGGTGCCGAAAATCCCCGGCGCGCCCACAACGATGCACCTGCCTGGGAGGGGGTTGAGCGCCCGCTGGTGCCTCCCCTCCCTGCCCTCAGGAAAGAGGAAGCAGTTCCAGCCAGCTTCAGCCATCACTCGGCTGCGTAGTTCTCCATTAGCACCATCTTCACTCCCTGCATCCTCAGGTTCCCACCTTGCAAGGCATGGGGGTGCTGGCTTTGGACATGTCTGGGGGGATAGGAGGGCTGCCCCTGCTGCTGCTGAGCCTTGCTGTGCTGGATCTCACGTTGGGTAAGGGCTGAGCGGTATGTGTTGCTATCCGTGGGGTGGGTGGGGAGCAGGGAGCATCTTTCTCCAGGGTGGTGGGTGGCCCTGGAGTGACTTCACTCACAGAGCTGAAACACTGTGGGTGCTGTTTGCTTTCCAGCATCTCAGCCCTGTCCCAGTGAGCGAGTAGGTCAGTGCTTTGCAAAACACAAGCAACAGGCTTGGCTTTGTCTCTTTTGCCTCTCATGTGGGTCTCCATTTGGGCAGAGAAGACCTTGGGCCCAGCTGGACCCCCTTGATGAACCTTGGTCCCTGCTGGGCTCATTGACTTTGCTACAACCTGCCCAGCAGCACCAAATAGCCCTGCCTGGATAGCAGCATCACCAGGATGTACTGGGCCTGGAAAACTTCAAATGCCACTTGACACACAGCAAGAGCAGTGTTGAGTTGAGCACAGGGAATAAATCTGAGGCTTGTATTTCCTGAAAGCTTCAAGCTACAGCCATAGATCCCTTCCTGATGCATCCCTCAACACCCTCACAGAGATTTCATAGGTCACAGCAGGTCTCTCATGGACTTGCCCTGTACTGCAAGCTGGGATTTGTTCCTTTGTGGGGTTTCTTTCCCTGTTGCCATTATTTACACCCAGCACTATCAGTTTCTGACTATCTGCAGCAGAGAGGTTTGTGTAAACTGCTGCTGCTGCATTTCTAGACCAACTTAGGGTCACCAGTTCCTGCTTGTCTCTTCCTGTCAGACGGGTTTGTCCACCTTCTTCCAAGAAGGGATGAAGGTGGTAGAATGGGTCTTAGGACTGGTGCCTACAGGAGTTTTTGCCCTGAGACTGGTGATGCCCATGGCTTGTTCCTACTTTGTCAGGCTGGGGATTTACATGGTCTGCCTTGCTGATGGTCACGTTGCCATTCCAGGTATCCACATGCTTGATAATGCAGGAAGGTAAATTCCCAGTCCTGATGATCCAGGGCTGATATGAGGCTTGAACAACTCATGGCAGTGGTAATGTTGCACCATCCCCAGCACAGTCATGATCTCAGTGTTTCACAGCCAGCCCTTCTGTGCTGTTTCCCAGCTCTTTGCAGGGACCACTGTCAAAAATGTGACAGTCCCTGCATCCCTGACTCTCCCTACATTCCTGATACCCACAGAGACCACGGCACTGCTGCCCAACACCAGCTCAAGCACTGTAGCCACGCTCCCTACCTCCAATCCTGCAACCTCCACCCCAGAGATGCCAATGGATACCTTCACATCCAGTGCTGCTACACCTCATGGGAGGAGCCTGGCAGCCTCCAGCATCACCACACCACAGGCAAGGGGCAGCACCACTCACAGCACTCCTGGGTTTCCTGGGCTGGAACCTACCACTGGCACCCCAACTCCAACCTCCATGGCTATGACACCCAACTGTCCTAAGACAGCCAGTGTCACATCTGTTGGGACCAGCACAGCCCTGGCTCTCAGCTCATTTGGATTTGAAATGAGCATGCTGCCTCCCCCTACCCCTACTCTAATCTCCTCCACCTGGGTGGGCACCACACACGACACCAGCACCCACCAAGGGCCAGCCACAACCACGCTGCTTGGTAGCACATCTCCAGGGACTGGCATCTCTTCTCCCACCACATCAGCACTGACAGACACTTCAGACGAGCCCTTGATGACTCCATCAGACACCACAGCCTCCTTTGTTACCAGCACAGTAGCTGCTGAGAGCATCCCAGCCCCCAGCCTGCCAGTCGGAACCAAGGCCAAGACCACCCTTGGTACCTCCACCCTGACAACACCTGAGACCCCCAGTGCCACTGCAGGTGAGTGCAGCCACAGGGCACCCAGGAGGCAGGATCAGGGTGGCAAATCCCCACAGGATCTCCCATCCTGCTCAGCCAGGTGCCCAGCTCCTTCCCCCCAGTGCAGCCCATGCCTGGGCCACCCACTACTCAGGCTCTGCAAGCCAATGAATGAGTCCACGCTGGAGTGTGACTGTGCCCTGGTCTGACTGTACCTAGCAGTATGCCTGTGCCATCGTTTGACAATACCTGGCAGTGTGACTGTACTGCAATTGTGTGGCTGCACTGCAGCTGTACTCCAGTGGTGTGGCTGTACTGCAGCACTGTGGCTGTACCATGGCTGTGTCACAGCTGTGTGGCTGTGCCCTGGCAGTGAGACCATATGTACCTTGTACCTCAAGGAGTGTGACTGTACCCCACTAGTCCACCCTGGCAGCTGTACCCTGGCAGTGCCACTTACTGGGCAGCCATGTCCCAGCAGTGTGACTGTATCCTGGTAGCTCTTGCAGGAGTCTTTACCCTGGGACTGCAGATGTACACCCCACTCTGTGCACCTCAAACAGGGCAGGGAAACTGTACCTTGTCCCAGTGCCCCTGGCTGTGCACATGTCCCTGGTGCCCCTGTACCCCAGCAGAGCAACTGTATTCTCAGAGTACCTGCACCCCGGCCTAATGCCCACAGGGTGAGAGCACCTCATCATGGTGCCTGTACCCTAGTGATGGCCTCTGTGTACCTGTGCCGTGGCAGTGCCCCCATGTACCTGTACAGCAGCAGAAAAGCTATGCCCTGACAATCCTCCAGCATGCCTGCCTGCCTACGGAATGTCTGTACCTGGCCCAGTGCCTGCAGGCGCCTCCAACTGGTCTTGTCCCTGACCCTGAGAAGAAGGAAGCAGCTCCAGCTGTCAGCAGTACACTTCAGCCGTGATATGCTATGACACAGGGAAGTGATGCCTGTACAGACAGCCCAGGGGACAAACCCTCAGCATGGAGCACGCCCTTCCTGAGCGCTGCCTGTTCTCTCGGCCAGTTCTTCACACTCAGAGCCGGCTGTTGTCTCCCGAGGGCATTGGTGCTGGGAGCCACCACAAAACACCACCTCTGTGGTGAAGTGCAGAGACTATTCCAGGTAGCTTGGCTGCTTTCCTGCGCTTTTTTCCATTGTCACCCTCTCCTTAGCAGGCAGAGGAAGGCACAGTCCCCAGCTGCAGGGACTGGGTCTGCGGTAGTGGTGGCCTGGTGTGCCCAGGGTTCGTGGCTGCTCTGGGTCCAGCCGTGCAGTTGATGTCTGCTGAGCATTGCACTGGTCCCTGGGAGAGTCTGTGTCAGGTGGAACCCCCTGCTTTGCTGCCAGCACCTGGGGAGCAGAAGGACCCACCTGGATGCTCCTCCTCTGCTGGGCGAAAGAGACCTGGAAATCCCAGTGCCGGGGCTGCAGTGAGCGCTTGGAGTGGTGCCTGTGGGTGTGTAACTGTTCCCGCTAACCCGGACATGGCTGGGCAGAGAGGGGGGCTGCCCCTGCTGCTGCTGAGCCTCGCCGTGCTGCACCTTGCTCTGGGTAAGCGCTGAGTGGGATGTTATGCTCTCCACGGCGTGGGCGGTGAGCAGGGAGCACCATTGCACAGGGTGGTGGGGAATGATCATGCACGTGTGGGGGGTGAAATGCTGAGGGTGCCGTTTGCTAAACGGGCAGCAGAGGTGGACTTACTGCTCTGCCTCTGTGTGAGAATGAGACCTTTAATTGCAGACACCCACTTAGCAGGGGGCTGGGATCACACCTTTGCCGTTCTCTACATTGATATTTAACCAGCTGCTGAGTGCAGGGAGGGTGTGGCTGCCGGGGCTTTGGGAGTTTCTGGCTAGGTTGGCTGAAAGCGGATGGTGGCCGGTGGCTTTGTTTCCTATTCTTATGCAAGCAGAGCCCCAGACTCACTGGGTTTTATGCTGGGACAACCAGGGAATCCAGTCTGGCGTCCCAAAGCTGCCACCTCACAGACACCCCTTGACAAAGGTCCAGGCAGCCAGGCTGTCCTGTGCGTCCTTTGGAGAGTGTTATAGATCTCTGGGCTTTCCTGGGGAGAGCACAGTGCCCTGACACAGGGTCCATGCAGGAAGAGGGGATGGCCCTCCTGTGTCTCACAACTCCCTTGCAGAGTTTCGTGGGTCACAGCACGTCTCTAATGGCTCACCATGAACTGCAAGCTGGGATTTGTTCCTTTGTGGGGCTGCTTCCCCTGTTACCATTATTTACACCCAGTGCTATCAGTTCCTGATTATCTGCAACAGAGAGAGTTGTATAAACTGCTGCTGCTGCATTTCCAGTCTGCCTCACAGTCACCAGTTCCTGCTTGTCTCTTCCTGTCAGACGGGTTTGTCTGACTTCCTCCAGGGGTGGGTGAAAGTGGTGGAATGGGTTTTAGGACTAGTGCCTACAGGGGTTTCTGCCCTGAGCCCAGTGATGCCTGTGACTTATTCCTACTTTGTCAGACTGGGGATTTACATTGCCTGCCTTGCTGATGCCCATTCAAGGCATCCATGTGTTTGATCCATGCAGGACGGTGAATCTCCGCTCCCAATGGTCCATGGCTGATCCATAGCTGAGTTTCTGGGGGAGCTCATGGTGGTGATGATGCTGTGCCATCCCCAGAACAGCCATGGACTCAGCCTTTCACCACTAACCCTTGTACGTCTTATTGTCCAACCTCTTTGCAGAAACAACTGCCACAGGAGTGACGGCAACCATGTCCCCATCTCTCCCTACCTCCTCAATATCTATGGAGACCTCAGCACAGCTGTCCACCACTGACTCCACCACTGCAGCCACCCTCTCTCCTATCAGCTCTGACACAGAAGCCTCCACCCCAGAGAGGTCCAGCACATCCCCAGGGACTGGCAGCACCATGCCTCCTCCCACCACAACAGCTACTTCATCTGAGCCGTTGACAACCCTGGCAAATGCCACAGTGAGCCCTGTTATCAGCACAGCAGGCCCCCTGAGCACCCCTTCTCTCAGCCACCCAGTCAGGACAACATCCAGGACTACCCCTGACATCTTCCCTCCAACTATGGAGTTGACTCCAGGTACCCCAACAGTACCTGGGACCCCCAGTGCAACCATGGGTGGGTTCAGCTGTGGGGCACCTGGGAGGCAGGAACATCTTCAGGGGGACAAATCCTCATAGGGATTCTGGGCATGTCCTTGGGTGGCTTCATGTAGGTGTTTTAATTTAGGCTTGGTCTGTCCCCAGCTGCAGGAGCATCCTGCACCTCTGCAGACAGTGTGTTATGGTTTGACTCTGGCATAATGTTGCTAACATAATGTTGCTTTGCCCAGGCACAGAGCCCTCTTCCCCCACTACAAACTCAACCCAGACCTCAGAGGTTACCCTCAGCACTCCTGCAGACCTGCCAACACCACCGCCTGTCTGCCCCACTGGCTCGTCCAACACCAGTAAGTGCAGTGCCTGTGGGCATCACCACTCACCAGCATCAGTGGTTTGGGCTGCCATGGGCCCATGCAGGGGGTCCTGGAGCCCCACAGCTTTTGCTGTGCGCTCAGTACAGGGGCATTGATGCTCTGGGGGACATGTGGTTTGCTGTACAGTAGGAGAGTTGCTCTCCTGGCTATGTAAGGGTGTCCATGACGCAATTAATCTGGGAGGAGGTCCTGTGGTTGTGGCACCGATCTGGTGAAGAGACCCACAGGTTCTTTGACACAATCAAAGATTCAATAGCAATGACCAGACCCACACTTTTCTTTCCTAGGTGCATCTCACCTCTTTCTGTCACTGCGGCTATCCACCCCCCTGGACCTGGGAAACAGCACGGTGCAGGAGCTGGTGTTGTCCAAGGTGAGGTGTGTGGGAGGAGATGCACTTTGCATCTGCCAGCCATGGTCCCAGTCAGGGAGGGATCAGGCAGCCAGTGGGAGGAAAATGGCTGGATCTTGCACTGAATGTTACCCAGAGCCCTTTTGGATGAAGGGGAGACTCTCTGGCTGCCATAGTCCAGGATCAGACCCTTTCTAGGTGGTGACAGGGGGGTAGAAAACCCCCTCTGGCACGATTTGATTGCTGTTCTTTCCCCCTAGCTCCACAAGGACCTGCAGACGGCATTCCCATGCGCTGGCCTGTCACTGGAATGGCGAGGGAAGAGAAGGACCTGAACACTGCCCCTTGCCCGGCCAGCTCCCCTATGGACTGACAAGCCACCTGCTCCCAGCTCTTTACTCCATGGCAGTGCAGCCCCTTGGGGTAACCTGCACAGCTCCTCTTGAACTTGGGGCTCCCCATCCTTCACTGCATACCCCCGGTGCCCCCTGTGGGCTGTGGTACCCCTGCCCCTTCCCACAGCCTGTCTGTTGAGCCCAAGATCTCCCATCACTGTGCTGCAGACCTGGCTTCTGTGGTGGGACCCCCTCCAGTGCTGCCAGGGAGCTGGGAGGAGGGGACCCTCTGGGGTTGGGCTTTTACAGCTGGGACTGAGCTGGCTCAGCCATCAAAGCCACCCTGGGGACTGATGGATGAGAGGAAGGAGACCTGGAGCTCTCACTGCTGCCATGCCCAAGGCTCACCTGCAGTATTGCTGACAGAGGAGCACACCCATGCCAACACAGGCTGGGCAGTAAATAGAAAATCCATGTTTTTTGTGTTGAAGTTGATGACTTCTTTATTTTCCAAGTTGCCTTTTGCAATTTTCAGCTTTGTCATCTGTTAGAGGTACTGGCAAGGAAAACCATCTGGAGAGACAGGCTCGGGGCTGTCTGCTCCTGGCAGGGGCTGCTGCAGACCTTCCCGAGGATGGCTGGGCTCTCCGACAGCCAAGGCAGCCGTGTGCACCATGGGGCTGTGGAAATCCTGTGGGTCGTGCTCCTTCCCTGGTTTTTTCCAGTCCCCAACTAAGGAGACGGCTGCAACATCTGTCCCCCTGCAGCAAAGTCATTTATTAACTGATTAATTAGCCAGATAAAATCCAACTGAAGCAATTATTAGCCTAAGCAAGTCACCTCGCCTGGAGATTGAAAACTGAAATAATTAGCAAAATAGCCTTGTTGCGTGTCAGGGGTTGTTTTTGGCTGATCCCTGCTCCTCACTGGCAAACCTTACCGTCCAAACACAGGGAAGGCTGGGAAGGGGCACATGGGGCTGTGGGATGTCAAACTTGGAGGCTGCTCCCAGGCTGTCTGGGTTGACAACCATCTGGGAAGGAGCCAGCATCTGGACAGGATGGGGAAAGACTCTGTGGGATTACCTCGCTGCCTGCCAGCTCACAGGGGCTTGGAGAAGCTGGGCTGGGGCTGGAGACTGTGCCCAGGCAGCTTGTCAGGATGCCCCCATTTGGGATAACCCTTGCATCCCAGGGTTACCCCTTTGCTTTTTAGGATGCTGCCTGGCTTTTATGTGCTTGTTGGACCCATTGACACCGAGAGAGGTCCTTTAGCACCCGGACAGGGAGCTGGGGAGCAGGGCAAAGCCTGCTGGAAGGGGTCCCCATGCTGGACCCCTGGTGGGGTGCTGGGAAAGAAATCCTTGTGGTCTGCCTCCGCTGTGGAGCTGGGCCAAGAGTCCTCCCACATCATGTCCCACCGGGCTGTTTTCTCCGGCTGTTGAATCCATAACTTCAGACCCCGGGACATGGCCGGGTGCCAAGGCTAGGGTAGTGGAGCCAAACTGCGTCACAAAGGGAGGAAAAGGTCCTGAAGTGCTGGGATGAAAAGGTGACCAGGGTACTTGCTGTCCTCTGCCAGCACGACTGCCTTCCACCATTATTGTGTTTGGGGGGCGGTGGAGGGACAAAATGCTCTGGTCCCCTCTGCCCCCCAGCCTGGGAGGAAGAAGAGGGGCACAGTGGGGGCATGTGTCTCCCATGGGGGTGGTGGTCACTACCCAGGCATTGGCAGCACAGAGCTCTGATAAGCCCTGGGCACTGCCTGTGTTATTCATGTCTGCCATCCTTGAGGATGCTGGCTGCCACCACCTCATGGCTGCTTGCCTGCCATGGACCACTGACCAGAAGGGCCTTGGGAGGTTGGCTCCAGGTCCTGCTTCTTTCCCAGCCCACAAACCAGTTCTCAGTCTCTTTGCTGTGATCTGCTCCCATCTATTAGCATTGTCCAAAGGAACAGACCCTGTGCCCAGCAGGACTGTCACCTTTGGAGTGCCTGGCAGCATCATGGGGTGCCTGTCTCAAGTCCATTGTGACTCTGGTGTCCCTTCCAGTGTCCCCCTCCCCTTTACCCCACCAATGTCTATATCCCAGCTCCCGCTGTTTGACAGGAGGGTGTTACAACACACCCAGCACACCAAATCATCCAGAACCTGCAGGGTTGATGGATAACTTGGTTTCCCCCACTGTCACCCCTGAGCCTTCTCTAAATGCCCTTGCCAGGAGGCTGGAGGGGAGCTGGTAGGAGATGCTGTGTTCTCCACAGGATTGGAACAACCAGACCATTAATTCCAGGAAGGCTGATAAGGCACTGTGCTGGGCCATGCTCTGCCATGCTGAATGGTGCATAGTCCCTGAGTGCTGGGAATTGCAGAATTGCCTGCTGGCTACAGGCTCCTGAAAGGCTCTAGTGTCCTCATGATGCCTTGGTCCTTGGTAAGTGCAGATGAGTTATTCTTGCAGGAGTCAGTGCTTTGCCAGGACCTTGGTTTCAGGAGTAGCAGAAGGATCAGTGGAAACTCCCTTCCCAGGGTGGGAACAGGGCATCGTTCTTGAGAAAAGATATTCCTCTGTGACTATAGGCTTGGGAGGGTGTGCCAGTGCCAGAGCAAAGGGACAAGTTTGGTTTGTCACCCTCATGACTCTGCTGGGAGACGAGTTTTTTGGGAACAGCATGGGCAAGAGTTGCAGGCACAAGGGTCTTCAGACAGTGCTGGCCCCTGGAGCACGGACAGGAGCTTGCAGGTAGGCTGAGGCCACCGCCTTGCTTCAGCCAAGTTGTTTTCCCCTATGCTAAGTAGCACATTTGCAACGATCCCTGTGGTTCCCACCACATTTTGCACCTCAAACACCATCTGGAGCAACTCTCTCCAGCGTCAGCATATATTCCCTGTTGGGGTGGCTTTCCAAAATGATGTGGCATTGTCAGCACAGGCAGGAACAACTCTCCCACGGTAGGTTTGCATCCCTCTAATCCTCCATCAGCCCAGGTGTGGTGGCTGCCCAGGTGGCCACTGGTTGGGCAGTCACCCCATGATCTGCAGTGCTGGTTGCACAGGCCCCCAGTGCACTGTCACCTCCCCCGGCTTTATCCCCACACCGGCATTTTCGATGGGCAAACATTTGTTCCAGGTGAGTGATGCTCCCCCCTGATTTACCGTCTGTGCCCAGTTCCCACTGCCGGGGGTAATGCGTGGGTTTACAGGAAGGTGTTTCATCAGCTGTGACTTGGCCTCCCCTGGCATTTCCCTGTCGACTCTGCCCTGCTGGTGGGTCGGGGGTGTCACCTAATGTGCCTGGCCAGCTCCAGTGGGACACTGTGTACTGCCTTAACACCCCTCATAACGCTTTGCAGGAGTTGCCCGGGGGGATTTCTGGTTAAGAAGTGTTTAATTGACTACAAAATCATGTAGTGCTGGAAGTTTGCATAATGCTGTTCAAGGGGGAGCTGGCAGGGGTTTTCAAGGGGGGCTGCAGGAAATGCTGCTCTGGGAGAAGGAGGAAGGAGAGAGGTAGGGGTGAGGTAACCCAGGGGATAAAGGTGAAGTGACCCAGGGGATACCCATAGCAGGGAAGGGGGTCCAGGCCTGTGCCTTTTCCTACTCTAGCTTTGGGGGATGCTGGTTCCATCTTGCAGAGAAGCTTACCTGGACAGTTTACCGCTTCCCAGCACCCCAGCAATGCTGCACCCAAACTGAAGTGCAGGTTTCAAATGCCACTGGGGCATGCTGAGACTCTGGACAGGAATTCCTAGTGCTTCCAGTTGCACCTGAGCACTGGGAGCTCAGGTGATACCCCAAGACATGTCCCCAGCCATACCTCTCCCTGATTTATAACCTGACTCTACTCCAGAGGAAGCTTTGAGCCAAGTGGGCACTTGTGTCTTGCCTTGCCCTGGGCTGAGACATGGCTCAGCTGATGATTTTAGTGCCCATGGTGTCCTCACAGGCGTGGTAGCACTAGCTGACATTGCCCTATAACCACCACACACTCTGTGGCCCTCTATCCTGCATGAGGAACAGGTCCTGTGGGGTCTGTGGGGTGGCTCCCATGGGGAACAGGTCTTGTGGGGTCTCTGGTGTGACTGCCGTACCAATGTTGGCAGAGCCACACACTGTTCCAGTCTCGGCTTCACCTCCTTGTGCTGGTGGTCCCCTGGGTCCCTGAAGGATGGGCTTTGGGTAACCCCCAGCCCATGCCACAACTGAAGAGGACATCCAGCCCTTGGGAAGGGGAGGGCTCAGCCAGAAGGGAATGGTGACAGGGACATTGGAGGGAAGGGACCGTGGGCGGGAGAGGACGTCGACAACCTGCCTCCCTCTGCCATCCCTATAAATAGGAGGGAACAGGAGCAGGAGCACCTGTGGGACTCTAGCTCTGCAGGAGGGGCAGGCAGGGAGGGACGGAGGGAGCTGCTCTGTGCTGCTCTCTCCTCTCCTTCCTTTGAGCTTCCTAGTGCTCTGCCCTGTGGAGGCCTGAGGCATGGGGACCAGAGGATGGACGCTCTCCACCTTCCTGGGGTGCTGCATATGGATTCTGCACGGTATGTCCTATATTTTTCTGCTAGCCCATGTCCTACCTGCACCATGTCAGGGTGCAGCAGGTACACTGTGAGATGCTTTTCCCTCCTGGCTGTGCTGGAAACTCCTCTTTAGACCAGTCCTTGCAATAGCTTGCAGCCAAAGAGCTTGAAAAGTCTTTTACGGGGCAGGCATCACCCCGAGGGGCTGGTTGCAAGCGTGGAGCCGTGGGAGAGGTGAGAGCCCAGCCTGGAAGCCTGAAGGCAGATGTGTACCCCTCCAGCAAAGAAGCCAAGGGAAATCAGCCAGAAGAGTGGGACCCGGAGATGTTCCCATCCCTCCCACATCCCAGTGAAGAGCAACTGCTGGTGCTCCGTGCTGGGGCCCCTCTTGCACAAACTTCCCATGAATGGGTGTGTGGGGTAGATGGTGTTTCCTGCTCCACATGGAAGAATTAAGATAAAACATGGGTTTACTGGGGTGGAGCATGCCAAATTAACCTGGGACGACTTCACTAATGTGCTTTTTTTTCCCTGAAATGGGGACAGAAGCAGCTGAGCTTCTCTGACTGAGTGGGCTGATGCAAAGAACTTATTTCGGCTGGGGAAGGTGGTGAGGAAGCAGCCTGCCAAGAAAGGGAAGGGGGGGTCTGGAAGAGGATGGAGCCCTCGAGGACTGGTCTGGCATAGAGATAATGTTCATTAATGACTCTGCACAAGTTTTCTGTAAGCTAACAAGCTGAGCCAGTGGTGAGGTTGGAGGCACCTCTGCTGCAGGGAGATCTGGCTGCCTGTCAGGGGGAACCTGATGAACCGGAGCACCAGGATGGGGAACAGGCTGGGGCTGTTGGGCTGTGGCAAAGCCCTGCTGGGTCTTGCCATCGGGGTGCCCTTCGTCTTCCCTAATTGCAGCTGCCTAAAGCCGAGTGTCAGCAGATCCACCCAGGTCCTCCTGGAGCCGACAGCGGCAGTTTGGTCTCCCCAGAACCTGTGGCCCTGTCCTAAAACCCCGACTGGGTGAAACATCACTCATGGGTGCCAGTAGATGCTGGGAGAAACTTCTAGGATGTGGGCAGTTGTCTCCTCCTTTCAGCAAAACTCCTGGATGTGGGTCAGGATTTTGGCAGCAGGAGGAGAGCTGTAAGCAGGCTTTGGTCCTGGGAGCTTGCAAATATTGCCTCAATGGTCAGGGAACCCCATGTGCCTTCACCCAGCTGGAGGTGAGAGGGATGGGGGCAGGAGCAGCCAGGTGCCCACCCCAGGAGAGGTTTAACGAACCTGCTTTAACCACAGGAGGTCAGAATGCATCTGCAGTCAGGGAAGGCTTCTCTAAGCCTTGGCTGTCCTTTTTGCCAAAGGGCTTCAGGCAGTTATTTAAATGTCCCTCAGACACCCGGAAGGTGAAAAAATGCAGACACCCCCAGGCTCTGCAGAAGCGACTGTGATCAGAGCTGTCCCTGCAGGGATGGAGAGAGGGCTGAGAGCTGTCCTGAGGCAGCAGAGCTCCACAGACATCCCCAGGGCTATGAGCTAGACTTACTGGGGCCCAGTGGCCAGGCAGTACCATCCCCAGTGTAACTGGACTGGGTTGCTGTGGCTGCCTTTGCCTCCATGTTTGCACCAGTGTCTCTTTTTGACCTGTGATGAGTTGCGTCCTGTCTCAGCTGCTGATGCTGTGGATGGAAGAGGTGCTGTGCAGTGCTATGCCTAAGGCAGCCCAGACTACACTCCTTGACTCTTAAATCAGAGCCTTGTAAGGCTGTGGGATGAGGCAGAAGATTTTAAGAAGGGGTGAGAGCTTTGTGATGCTCAGCTGGAGAAGAGGTGTGTCTGAGCCTGGCAGGCTGTGGGCTCTGGCACCCAGTGTAATGCTCCACTTTGTGCTTCTCTGCAGGGCTTGGGGCTGCTGCTGCTGTCCCCATCACTACCGAGGGGCCCTTTACTATGGAGACAGCTCCTGCCATAGCAGAGAACGAGTGGTCCAGTTTCCTGGTGACGGGCACTGCAAAGACAAGCACTGTGGCAGCTGATGCTGAGACAGATGAGAACATCTTCATGGTGAGCCCGTTGAACTCAACCTTCCCTCCTGGGACTGAGCCAGACTCTTTTGTGGCTGTGAGTGAATATGACTCTACAGTGCCAACTTTGGTGAATGTGACCAAGCCTCTTGACCATTCTCAGGATATTGAGGGGAATTTGGCTGCTCCCACTACAGCCACAACTGCTGCCTCCATCACTGCACAGCACCCTGCTGTCACCCCAGAAGCAGAGTTTGATATAACAGAGGCCACTCCTGACCCCACCCTGGGGATCACCCCTCTCTTTGTGGATGTGACGAAAGACATCCTTGCAGCCAGAAGAGAAGACATAAACCTCACCACTGGCACCATGTCCCGCCCTACCACCCCTCCACCGCCAGACACCTGGGTGCCACAGCCAGCTGCTGGCAGCCCCGTGAGTGCTGGTGTCACTGTGCTGCCAAGCCAAGGGCTGACCATAGCCATGGGAGCAGTTGAGGAAGGCGTAACCCTGCCTGTGTCTGTCCAAAACGGAGCCAATGCCAACTCCTTGAGTCCCAGCCCTAGTACTGGGGAGCTGCTTATGACCCAGCAGGATGGAGTGGTGAGCACGGTTGAGGGCATTAACCCAGAGACAGCAGGAGAAATGGCCCCAGCTGCTGAGGAAAGTCCCTTGGCTTCAGAGTTTGGGGATGCAGGAGATGCAATAAATGGTGAATTCAGCACAACTGGCGCATCCTACTTAACTCCAGAGAACCCAGTGATGTCAGGAACAGTGGGAAACCCTGGGGAGCCCTCTACCCTCCCTGGCCAAGCAGTGCTGAGCCCAGATACCTTGCTGGTACCGTCCAACGGTGGGGATGGGCAGGGAGTTTCTGGTGTGTCATCGGAATCTTCTGGGTCAGTCCAGTCACCTGCAACCAACAAGACATCAGTGGTACCTAAGGAAACAGAGGACACTGACACCTCACTGCTGAGCCCAGAGGTTCCTACTGATGCACAGAGTGACATGAATCTCCCAGTCTCAGCCACTGTGCTACCCACAGGGAACATGGGGTCTGTGGGTCTGGACAATCCATCCCTGCAGCCTGCCTCATGGCAGACCCCCTCCAGAGAACCACTGCTTCCTGATGCTCTGACATCCCCCATGGACACTCCCAGTACTCCTGGGGATGCTTACCCACCCCCAACGGCTGGAGCCAGCACCCTGCCTGCAGCTGATGGTGCAGCAGAGACACCATACAGCCCTGACCTCACTACTGTCCCAGAAGCACCCTTGTCTCCTGGGGAGTCACAGCCAAGAGGAACACCAGATGGAGCTCCCCAGGAAGCTGATGGACCTGGCACTGGCTTGAGTTCAAATTCAGATGCCCCCAGTTCAGCCCCTTTTGTACCTGATGGACTGGAATGGCCCACTGCTGGGGTCCAGGGTCAGGGAACTGAGGGAGCGGAAGACATGGCACAGGCAGGAGGTCCAGAGCATGGTACTCCCTATACAGATACCCAGAGTGACATAAGCCCTTCAGTTCTCCATCCCTCAGCCTCTCCTGCTAATAATGGAGACCTGCTGACTGGAGGAACAGGAGATTTGGCAAATGCTGAACTGTCCCCTCCATCAGCTCTCGGGGATGGAGCAGGAGCAGGAGATGCCCCAGCACTGGAACAAGTGTCCTCACCTGGTCCTGCACCTCCCAGCAGTGCCAGACTGGAGCCTGACCTCTCAGGGGCTGAAGGACCAGGGAACCTGCCCAGTGAATCTGCCAGTGTTCCTGGGGCTGTTTACCCACTTCCAGGGTCTGCAGCTGGTCCTGTGTCTGGAGCAGAGACACCAGTGAGCCCTGACCTCAGTGCTGGCCTGGGAGCACCCGGGTCTCCATCCTTTGGTGGGTCACAGCCATGGGGAACAGTAGCCGGTGCTCCCCAGGAAGCAGGTCTCCCTGGAGCCAAAGGACCAGACACTGGCTTGATTTCAGGATGGGATGTCCCCAGCTCAGCAGTCCATGGACCGGTAGGACCTCCATCACCTGCCCTTGGGGAACAGCTTGGCACAAACCTGGAGCTGCCAGCAGCTGAAGAGCATGGAGCTGGCATGGCAGAGCAGGCACTGGAAGGAGCAGGCAGTGGGATTGATTCCAAGCTGTCTCAGAGCTCTGGCGCAGGCAGTGGGATGGCAACTGGGATAGATCAACTGCCCAGTGCCAGTTTGTCATCTGGTCCTGCCTCTCCCAATGATGTGGCGGTGGCACCTTCCCTTTCAAGGGGTGATGAAGCAGGATCCATCTCAGCTGCAGTCCCTGGCCCTGACAGCCTTTCCCCAGCCTCTCCAGATAGTGAAACTGGCCCAGGACTTGGTTTGGTGGAGGGGGCTGAGAGTGCAAGGGATGTGGCACAGGTTGGAAACCCAGCAAGTCCCTACAAGGAGACAAGTCCTTCAATTTTCAGCCCTCTGGAAGATCAACTGCCTGGTGCCGGTTTGTCATCTGGTCCTGTCCCTCCCAGTGGTGAGGTCGCAGCATCCTCTATTTCAGATCCATCCATCCCAAGTGCACTTGGCGGAGCAGGCAGTGCTCCTGGAGCTATTCAGCCTTCTCTAGGTGCTGGGCCTGGGGTGCCTGCTGCTGCAGGACAAGGGGCAAGTGAAGGGACTGCTGATGAAGGAAGCCTTCCTGGAGCTGGTGGAGCCAATGTTGGCTTGAACACAGGCTTGGAGGCTGCTGGCCCCCATGAAGCCCCTGTGTCTGCTCCTGACATCCAAAGTGATGCCAATATTGGACTTTCTGATGGAAAACAGAGCCAAGTCAATGTGGTGGAGGTGTCTGGAGGAGCCTCTGTGAACAGGGGACCTTCCCCTGCTGCCATCCTGGTCCCAGTGGCTCCAGACAGCAGTGGCATTTCCAACAGCATAGGCACCTCGACGGATGCTTCTCTGCTTCTCCCTGAGCATGGGCTGAACTCAGGGCTGGCGCCTAATGGAGACCCCCACTCTGCCCCCGGCACCCAGAGTGGGAGCAGCCCCCAGGTGCCAGAGGCACCAGATGGGCTGACAGGAGATGCTGGAGGCATCTCTTGGTCTCTTGAAAATGACTTGGCCTCAGGGATGCCAGCACCTTTGGGAGAAGCATCCCCCCATACTCCCATATCCCCCAGTGCTGCCCCAGTGCTGCCTTCTGCTTCACAGAGAGGAAATACTGCAGAGGGGGCTTCTGTCAGCCCTGGGCTTTTCGCTCCGGTTGCGGCACGTGAGTCAATAGTGGGGTCCTCTGCAGGGGGGAGGGGAGAGCTGGGTGCTTCTCTGCCAGGGGGGCCTGCCTTGCTCCTGCCTCCCTGCCAGCCAGGAAACCCTGGAACCCCCTCCAGGGATGCTGACAGCCCAGTGACTGGGAAAGCAAGTGCTGTGCTCCCTGGAGTGACGGCAGGGCAAGAAGATATCGTCCAGCTCCTTCCCAGTGCAACTGGATCTGGGGCAGATATGAAAACTGCTAGGGGACTTGGTTTGGTGGAGGGGGCTGAGAGTGCAAGGGATGTGGCACAGGTTGGAAACCCAGCAAGTCCCTACAAGGAGACAAGTCCTTCAATTTTCAGCCCTCTGCAAGATCCCACTAACACTGGAGATCTGCCAGCAGGAGAAGCAGGGTCTCTGGTGAATATCGAACTGTCCCCTCCATCAGCTCTCGGGGGTGGAGCAGGAGCAGGAGGTGCTCCAGCACTGGGACAAGTGTCCTCACCTGGTCCTGCATCTCCCAGCAGTGGAGCCCAGGGAGGTGGGCTCCACTCCCTACTGCAGGGGAGCCCAGGGCTCCCTGGCCTTCCTCCCACTGGGGTCACTGCTGGTAGCACCGGATCAAAAATCCCAGGTCCAGATCCTACTGGTGGCTCATCACTGCAGCTGATCCAAGGCAGTGAGCTGTCCACCAGCTTAGCAAATGGAGCTCCTGCCATCACTAGGTCGAACGTCCCCGGAATCTTCCCAGGCCGGGGGGGATCCCAGGGAGGGTCCCCAGCTACTGCATGCCCAGGCACATCCTGCAGCCCAGGTCCTGCTGACCCAGCCCCACCAGCCCCCCTCCCCAGGGGCAGGGAGGTACTTCCCAGGCCAGGAGCAGCCACTGTCACCACCCTCACATCATCCCTCGTGGTTCCAGCTCCACCAGGAAGGCCAGCAGCTGCCCCAACCCAGCTGCCCAGCCCCTCAGGTACGTGATGCTCACAGGGCAGCCTGGGTGGGAGTAGCACATCCAGTTTTCTGCCGGACCATCCTGGGGGACATTCAGTACACACAAAGCAAGGGAGCTATTTGAGGTCAGGTCCTTGGGGGAGATGCACCACAAGGGTCCCCTGCAGATGAATATGCACTGTTGGCAGGCTGAGCCTGCCTTCAATATGGTCCCATCAGCTGGAAAACCCATCCCCTCCAAATGTTTTATTTAAGATACATAAATGGGGAACTGAAGGCTATAAGCATCTCTGGAAAGAGCTGTGGGTGTTTAATTTCCTGCTGTCCCCCTGATGCAGTCCTGTACGATGTTTTTGCCTTCCTAACAGCAGTTCTTCAGTGTGGTATCCCAATGGGACTCAAAAAAGTAGAGGACAGTGACCACAAAGGCCATCACAGGAGGTTTAGGGCAACTGTGTCCATGTGAGACAGTGAAAGGGGTGGAAGCAAGCTCCTTCAAGGGAAGGTGATATGCAGAGTGTTCTAGGTGGCTATTGACAGTGTCCCTCCATCCTCCTTCTGCCCAGGCTGTGTCCCATTGGAAGCAAAATCATTTCAAGCCTTTAATGTTTTTGACACAGACCAAAGGCTTTGTTGTAAGTGTGTTTTAGGGTTTATTTTTTGGTTTGTTTTCTTTTCCAGTTCCAGCTGTGCCCCTCTATGGGTATGGAGCAAGGGAAAATGATCAGGAGTACGTGGAAAGAAGACTAGACTTTAATTCTCCGCTTTTCAAGCCTGAGACTGGATTCCCATTTGGGAAAACCCTGCGCAACTCTCTCTATGTGAGTCTACCCGTGCTTGACTTGGGCAAGCAGTCATCACCCAAAAACCTGGGAGAGGCACCAGGGACCAGGTGCCTGGGATGGGACCCTTGCAGGGACAAATCTATTGGGATGCTGCCGGGGTCTGTTTGCAGCAGGAGGTGACTTCGTGGCCATTTCATCAGTGGCATGTGGTGGCTTTCCTTAGGCATTGCTCCAGGTGGACTTGGAGATGGGAGTGCTGCTACCCCTATGTCAGGGAGTGCCACTGGTCCTGACCTCACCTGATGGAGGGGTCCCTCTGCTCAGTTTACAGACAATGGACAAATCATTTTCCCAGCCTCGGACAAAGGCATCTTCACGTACCCCAACCCTCCTCCCAGTGGCTTCAATGGCCATGAGGAAGTTCCCATGATTGCCGTATTTTGGGACAACGCTGACTTCTCCAGAGGTGTTGGCACCACCTTTTACCAGGTTAGTGAAGCCACCTGAGCTCATGGTTGCATGAAACACCTTTTGATTATAAACTCATCATCTATTCTGTGGATACCCTGTGAGATGTGTAATTAATGGAGACCATGAGTGATTTTTCTGGGCCAAATTGAAGAGCTGTTAGTCCTGTGTCACCTCTTGAACTACCCAAATCCCATCCAGACCTTTGGTTGTAGAGGTGACCCTATTCTAGACCAGTCTTTTCCCTACTGGAAGCTAATGCAGATGTGGGTGTACCCAACCCACAGGAGTTCTCCACCCTCAACACGGACAAGCCTCCATTTGTCCGTGATGTGGAAGCGAAGGTTCGGCAGTACCTGAGGTCCTCCTACTCTGCAGCCTGGACCCTGAAGATCACCTGGGAGAAGGCACCCGTTTACGCAGCACGGGCTGACACCCGGAAGGTAAAGGGCTGATGTAGCACAGGGGCTGGTTGAGTTGTCAAAAACCCTCAAGATCCACAGGCAATCACCTTCTCTGTGCCTGAAAATAAGAACCAGTTTTGTGACAAAGGCCAGTCCTGAAAATTTTGCCGAAAAGAACTGGGCTGTGCCCATGTTTTGGTGGTTTTCAGGTTTTTTGAGGGACATCTTTAGTTGAACTCTCCCTGCTCCATAAAACCTTTCTCTTTAATGTGGTGAGAGTTTATTGAGCGCGAGAAAGGCTGTTCTTCAGAGGCATAAAAATGGGTGAATTTGAGGCTTGTCATGGAACAGCTTCAAAGTAAAACAATTACATTTTCCATGCAAAATGTGAACCAGCCCACATTCTGTTTGCCTTGCACTACCAGACCTCAATCCTGCTGTTCCCCAGTGAGCACTGACCCACACCCCTAATTTTAAACCCACCATCTTTGCTCATTTTCTCACCTGTCTCCAGACAATCACGTACCAGGCTGTCCTGACCACTGATGGCTTCAGGTCCTACATCCTGATGCTGTATCAGGACGGAGGCATGCAATGGGATTACACCAGGCTCACTGCCACCAACGTGCTCATCGGCTACACCAGGTACAGCAGCTCAGCACCTCAGTCCTGCCTCTTCTGAGCAATGGGATGTATCCCACTCATGGCTCTGGCTGGTTTAGTCTTTCCCCCATGTTCCAGGAAGTGCCCTACAAGTATGAGAACAGCCCATATGGGGTCTGCATGCCCACATAGCCTAACTTATGGGTGTCTCAGAACCAAATTGGCCTCATTAGTGACAGAATCATGCTGCAGCATGTGTCCTGCTGGGCAGTGCTTGTTGTAAGATCCATAAATCCCTCTGGAGTCCTGGGCCCCCAGCATCCTGGTGATTTGAGTGGAAAGAGTGGGAAACAGGGGATGTTTGTTGAACTTTGCACCAGTTGAAGGAAGGGATTTCCGTACTTGGCTAGAGCAGTTGCTTCCTGCCTCCTCACATTACATTTTGCCCTGTACACAACGTCTCCAGGGTTTTCTCATTGGCTGCTTGCTGCAGCTGGGTAAGGAAAAGGTGGCCTGGACTGGAAGTGCGGGTGGCACAGGTGTGTGTGTGTGCTTGCCTGTGAGTGACTGCTCATGGGTTTCTGCTCCATATCACCCAGCAAGATGCTGGAAACCATGGGAGCTGCTCGTGGGACTCTTCAGACATCTGCAGGTTCAGCCTCTGGTGCAGCAGGAAGGTTTGCAGCGTGCAAAACTAGCTGCACCCTGTATAGAGGAGGGAGCGGGCTAGGGGAGCTGATGCCTTTGCCCTCCTGCCCCTGGAGCTGCCTACTGATCCCATCTACTCAGTGTCAGATGATTGAAGGGCAGGCTGGGGATGGGGCTGGGATAATACCACCCAGGAAGAGCAACCCCTGATTTTTCCTCTTTCCTCCCTACACAGTGGGGATGGCTTTTACCACAATGATGACCTGACTAAGAGACCTCCAGCTGCTAAATATCGCCCTGATCAGTTCAGGGGCTACAACACAGGTAATGCCATACAGCCAGGGCTGGTTCCCAAAGTTCACAAGGAGAGAGATATTCCAAGAGAATGAAATCTAGCCTGCTGCTGTGACAAGGCTCTCACTGAGTTCGCCAAGGCCAGACTTTGCCTTCAGTCACTTAAAATGCTTCTCCCAGATACCAGCTATGCTCTGAGGCTAAAACATCCCTGCTGTGTCCATGGACTTTTTTTTGTTCCAATGGTTCTGTCCCAAGGCTTTCTTCTTTGGAAGAGCCTCTGCCCCTGTTTTCCTGCTGTTGGGTGGCTGTTGAAGATGAGGTCCCATGGCTGAGGGTCAATGTGGGCTTATCTTCCAGCATTAGCATCACATGGTGCTCACCTCAAGATGAAACACTCCCTGTGATCCCCTTGGCTGGAGGTGACAGCTCATGGTTTCTCTCCCTGCTCAGATCTCCGTGGGCTGTGGATTTACAAGCTGGAGAGCCGTGTGGGTATCAACTACCGGCTGAAGTGCCTGGCATGGACAAGGAAGCAGCAGGAGCCACGGGCATGGAGCCAGGGCCTGCCCACCTGCCCCTGCTCCTTGCAGCAAGGGCAGCAGGACCCACGTTTCAAGAGCAGCCGTGGAGGCAAGTGGACATGTTGCTTCCTCAACCTCCTTAACCCCAAGCTGTCCCTTTCCATCTTCCCTGCAAGGGTGGCTGGGGTCCTTCCTTGCAGGGTGGGAGGTGACCCTAAGGAAAATGAGGGGAGGCTGCCCTTCACTGCAGAGACAGGGAAAGTGAGGAGGAATGAGGGCTGACCTGTCCCTGTTTTGTTGGACAGGCTAAAGCTGGTCTAACCTGCATGGGGATGCTGGGGACTGGGGTCTCACCCTGGGGGACTACTTGGATGATCTCCATTGGTCCCTCCAAACCGATGTGGGTGACATGGTGGGAGTGATGAATATGGAGGAGCCAGCTCCAGTCCTGCTCCTTGCCCCGAGGCAGGGGTGCTGGCAGAGCAGAGCTGCCTGAGGCTCACTGCAATCCCATTGCAGGCTGGTGGGCTGCCCGTGTCTCCATGCTGTACTCGGCCTCCCCCAACCAGCACGGTGCTGGCATCCGCTGCCTGTATGACAGCCAGAACCAGCTCATTGAGGGGCGGCAGGAGAGGTACTGGAGGTCCTCCAGGCAGGCAACACCCTACCGTGGTAAGCACAGCCAGCCTTGGCATCCTCTGGCTGAGGTTGGCATTGTTGTAGCCTGTAAATAATTTTAATCTCTGTGCTAATCTGTTCCCTGACATGTTGTTTCCCTTGGAGGGTGTGAGGACCAGCAAAAAGCTGAGGCAAACCTTGCCTGGAGCCAGCCCTTCTCCCTCTCCTCTCCCTATCAGCCCCTTCTTGTTTTTGCCTCCAGATCAGGAGCTGAAGCTGTACGACTGGTGCTGTAACCAGGCAGGCAGTGCCCACCTCTGCGCCCGCTACAGTGAGAAGAGGCCAAAGATTGGCTGTGATGGATACCAGTCACCTGGCACAGGTGGGTTTCCAGCCTGTGTGTGTTAGAGTGATGCTGTCTTGGTTCCCAAGGCTGGGAGTGGGTGGAGCAGGAATGTCTCAGCATCCCTGTGGTTAAGGCAGCAAGAGCCCTGGGGAGATGAGGAAAGGGATTTGGGGCGCCCAGATGCAGCTGTGCCATGCCCTGAGCTGTGCAGGGCGGTGAGGGGCATCCCTCTCAGCACATAAACCACCAGTGTAGTCTGGGGTGACAGCATTGGGAGGGAAGGAGGACCACAGCTAATGTGGTTATGGTGCAAGCTGATGTGGGGTTTTCTTGCAACCCTCAACAGGTTCCTCGGAGGAGGTAGAGGGTGACTCGGATGAGAAGATAGGTGAGCAGGATTGCAGGTCTCCTTTCCCTCTGTTCCTGTTCCCCTCCAAGAAAAGGCTCCAAGCTGAGTCTCTCAGCTTGCCCCAGGCACACTTCAGGATAGGTGGATGAGCCAATCTCATTTCTTCTTCTTTGCAGATGGAGAAGACAAGTAACTGTGGATGCACATCCACGGCATGGTCTGGGCCATGGCTGATCCTTCAAGTCCTTTGCTCTGCTCATCCACTGTGTCCCGTGTGTTACTTCCAGAACCCATCACCCCTGCCCTCCATGCAGGGCAGCTCCTTTGTCCAGTGCCTGTGGTTGCCTGCACTGGCACAACTACATGTTTCTACATGAAGTACATGTTTCTAACCCAGACTTGTCCCAAGTAGTCAGTTGCTTCAGTTGTCCTTTCTCAGCTGCAGCTGAGCAGGTGCCTGTGGGCACCTTCTTGCTGGCAGGGAGGTGGGCAGGTACCCCTCACTGCCCACACTAACCTTGTCCTTCCTATATCTCACTGTGTTCCCAGGCTGTGAGGTGAGGCTGGACCTCTGGCACCTGGGGTTTCTGCACCTCACGTGGGTTGACTGTGGTGAATCCCCTGAATGCCAGGATGCACCAGGCTTGTCCTGTGAGCTGGTCCTGTCTTGTCCCTCTCTTCTGGCCCCAGCATTCCCTCCCTGAATGGTCTCCATGCCCTGTGCCCAGGAGAAGGAGCAATTCTCTGAAACAAGCCAGAATCAGCCCAACATGTCTGGTGGGTGTGTGAGGGCAAAATGTAACCCCATGATCAGAAATGTTGGAAGAAAAATAATTTTTTGTGTGTAAGAAAACATCTTCCTTTCTTAAAAAAAATAAATCATTGTCAGATCTTTTGTTTGTTCAATAAAACCTCTGAAGGGTCTTACCATCAATGATCCTGCAGCAGTCCTGTCCTCTGCTGGACTGGGATAGGAGGTGGTGACAGGGCAGGCTTGGAGCAGCAGGTTTGGAGGATGCTTCAGTTTTAGTTTTAGTGCTGGGGCTGTGAGTGTCAGCTGCAGCTAAACCAGGGTCTAGGGCAGTGAGTGGGGCTGAAGTTGGGGTCTGATGGGATCTAATACATCCTCCTTGGATCAGCATCTCCTGTCACCATCACTGAAGGGCTATAGAGGTGACTACGGCCTGACCTGCATCATCTGAGCCACTGTAAGCAGTGTTCACGAATGCAATGGGAGGAGATTTGCAGCTTTGCAATGGGAATGAGGGGATGGAACAACCAAAAAAATCCGTCTTCGCTTTGGTTTTCTGAATGGGACCAGAAGAAAGCGGGACTTGAGAGCTCAGCAAACAGGGAAGCAAGGCTGGCACACAGACCCCTGAGCTGCAGACAATTTAGCAGCAAGCCATAATTTTTGGTTTATTCTTTTTTTTTCCTATTTGGTTATAATCACTGTGTTGCTGCACCTGACCCTGCTACTGGGGGCTCTGCAGGGTCTGGAGACATTGTCCTAGCAAACACCCTGGTGCAGACACACTCAAAGACAAAACTGGTTGTCCCTGCAGATCCTTAGGAAAAGGTAAAATCCTCTTGCTTTGGTCACCCAACATAAACTCATGTTTTTCATTCAAGAAAGCTCCTCCTCCAGCGTGGATCCTTTCATGAAGACCAGAATCCGAAAGGCCTGTCCTCTGCTTCCACGTGTTGCTGTTGCTGAAGATCTTGAGAGCAAGTGGCAGAGTGGGCAGCAGTGTCTGGTTCCTCCATGAGCCTGGGTACGCAGAGCAGGATGAGTGGCAGGTTAGGGCTGCTCTGGGGACTGGCTTGATGGCTTAACGTGGGGTCTCTGGATCCTCATCTGTAAATAAGGACAGGCCTCACCATGCTGTCAATGTTGCACAGGCTCTGCTCTTTGCAATGAGCTCAGATAGTGGTGCAGATGCCAATGCCAGCCAAAACATCCGTGATGTTCCAGAAGGAGACACAGCTCCCAAGCATCTTCAAGGCATGGGGCCAGGATTCAGTCCCCAGCCCAAAGCTCCTCACCCCAATGCCCCATGGGGACAGTAAAACAGACCTCAACTGAGGGGTCAATGGCCTGGAGCTGTGGTTTCCAGTGCCTTTCCAGGGAGCGGGCTTGGGTGGGCTCTGCTTGGTCTTCTGTCGTCATCAAAGCTGGAACAGGGAAGATAAGCAGAGCTTGAAGACTGGGGTGAAGGAGAGCTGTGGTGGGGGGAGTTTGTAAGGATGTACTCACAGGAGAAGGGCCGTGTCCTCCAGAAGGTCTCCTTGGCCCTGGGAGGGGGAAGAGAAAGGGGACAGCATGTCAGAGGGTGCTAGGAGAGTCTCTGCCTGGTTCTGGTCTGGGTCGGATGGGAAAGGGGAGCAGTTCTGTGGGGGTGAGATGGGGCTATGAGAAGAGGAAAAGCCACAGTTGTTGTGCACACTATTTCTTGCCTTGCTACAAGTGCAAATGAACAAAGTTATTTTCCAGAGATGCCTGGATCCAGGGCCAGCAGGGAGCTGGAAGCAGGGCACAACATAAGTCCGATCAGAGCAGGGGGCTTGAGGCTCTAAGCTTCCCCTGAGTTAGGATGGCACCCCAGGACCCAGGGCTGGGGAAGAAGGAAGGACATGCTTCCACCCCAGCCTTGCACCTTGCCATTCTTCTGTTAACTCCCTGCTCTGCAGGAGAGAAAGGTCCAGCCCTGAAATTACTTTTTTCTCACTCCAGGCCAACTCTTTCCACACTTGTGTAAATTGCAGTGGCAATCATTTGGGTGGTATTCAAATTAAAATTAAATAGAAAGCCTGTCTATAACCAAACACTGGGTAGGATGAGGAAGAGATGCAAACTCTGACATGGGGGAAAAAAGGAAGCTAATGTTCAACTCACTGAAGCTATTAGACCTCTGAGCAGCAGATGACTGGGAAAAGGGCTGGAAAATGCTAAAAGGTCATCCAGCCACTTCCCCAGGACAGGCTCCCCCTGGCCCCTGCCCGAGCCAGACGAGTGGTGGATCTTCTAAAGGTGGATTTTCCATTTGTTTTTCTTTCTGACACCCAACCTCTTCCCCTGCCACACACCCAGCACCCACCCCTGTGTGGGTTCAGCCCATGGCTCACCTCTGGTGCTGGTGGCGGTGCTGGCGGCAGAGGTGCAGGACCAGGCAGGTGATGGCAAACAGAAGACAAAGCAGAGCCAGGGCTCCCAGCAAGATGCCGATGAAGGCAGCAAGGCTGATGGCCAGCCACTCACACTGGGCACCGGCCGGGGAGAAGATGGAGAAGGGTAGGCAGCTGTGAATGGGGAGGAAGGAGCAGTGATGCTGTGGGGAGAAGCAGCAGTGCTGGGTGGCCTCGTCCATCCCAGCATGACTGCTACCTGCATGCGGGCCCATCAGGCAGGTGCTGGCACTGGCCGCCATGCTGGCAGTAGCCCATCTTGCAAGGAGAGATGCAGACAAAGCCAACGGTTCCCATGTAGTAGAGTCGGTAGCCCTTGTAGCCATACAGAACACAGGGGAAGTAGTCCCTCAGCTCAGCCACTGTCACTGGGGAGGGAAGGCGCATAGGTTAGGCCACACAGCATCACCCCTTGATGCTTCCTCAGATCTCCCTGAGCTGGATCCATGCCTGGGGTGAGGGCAGGTGCCCACCTGCCTACCCCACAGGTGTTAGTTACCTGAACCCTGGGGCACAGAGGGTGGTGGGGACAATGGGGACAGGGGAGGTAACTCTTCCCATGCTCCCCAGCCTGGCGGTGGGAGCAACTCACGCTTCACCAGGTCAGTGATGTTGTCCCGGTGCAGATGCTGGAAGAGGAGCCCTGTGCCTGCCTCCCGTCGCACCCGCTGCCCATTAAAGGCGCTGGTGATGGCCACTGGCAGCTGCTCATTCAGGAACTGGATGACAGTGCTGCGGCTGTCATAGGCAAACTCAGACACCATCACGAAGGTGAAGACATCACTGTCTGTCCTGCAAGGAAAAGATGGGGCTGCTGGCAGAGCTACTACTGCATCACACAGTGACTGAGCTTCACCATGCCTCAGTATTCCCATTTGGGCTGTGGTACAGAAGGGATGAGGCAGGAGATGGAAGCTGCCAAGTGGCTTGTGTCTCCAAGGGTTTACCAGCAATAGTGCTGGAAAAACAGACTCTAGGGTGTGAGGAAATGCATTTTGTGCACCAAACCCTGTGACTCCAGGCATTGCCCTGTTACTTCACTAGGTCTACTTCACTGCTGACTCACGTCTGGGTAATGTTGGTGTTGCCCCAGAAAGCCTGTACCTCCAGGGAGCCCAGGATGGCTGAGACCTGCAGTGGAAGGAGCAGGAAGGCATTAGGGGAACAGAATAGCACCGGCATAGAGAGAGGCTGAAGGGTGATGCAGGCACCAAGGCTGAGCCCCAGGGGTTGCTCTGGACTTTGGTTCATATGCTGGGAACCTGGCACATAGCCATGGCCACAGCTAGCATCACGCAGCTGACATTTCCTCCCTGTGGGCTTGTGGATCTGTTGGATTCTCAGAGATCCCGTGGGAGGGGGGCATATGGAGGCATGGGCACCCCATTCTGCCATGTTGCCTAATGTGCTGGTGTGTCCCTCTCCCTCAGCCCGTTACTGCCAGTGACGTACAGTGCTGTTGACTTCCTCAGCAGTGGCGTTTTGCAGTGTCCTGACCTGCAGCCGGATGCTTCTCCGGGGTAGATCTGCTCACAGAAAGCCACAGGGCCATCACTCTGGCACTCTCTGGCTCTGGCATTCCAGGACCAGGGTGGGTAGGACTGGGGTTCACCCCCCACCAGGCTCAGGCACCCACCTGCACTGGGCAATGGCTGAAAATCCCCCCCTGCCACCAGGCAGTGCTGGTCAGTGAAAGCCGGGGGACAGGCACACGTGGGGGTGCAGGTCATGGGGTGCAGGTGGCAGTGTCCCCCATTGCTGCAGTAGCCTTTGGGGCAAGAGTGGGATCTGCAGGCTGAGCCACAGCCTGGCCTCTCGCCTGCAGGACAGGAAGCCCAGATCAGTTGGAGGCATGAATCTGGCTGCAGGGCAGAGCCCCAGTGTACTGAGCCATCATGAGCCACTCTGTGAGGTCTTTCTTCCAAGATTTGTTTTGTTTTTGTTTCATGTGTTAGGGCTTTTAGTGTAAACTCAAATCCTCAAGGAAAAGCCCTGCATCCCCTTCTAGCTGGAATAATTTGCTCCTTTGAAATCCCAGCCTGCTGCATTAGAACAAGAGCAAAAGCCATCACCTGACCCCTACCACAGTCATCTGAAACACAGGGCTTTATTTTAGCTCCCAACCTCTGCATGTAAGATTTTTCTTCTCAAGAAGAAAAATTGCATGGGAAAAATTTCCCCTTCCTGGTGGGTTGGTGAGATCTACAGCTGGGGGATATGAATGGCAGCTGGACTCTGGTCCCTTCTAAGGACATCAAGGGATTGGGCACAGAGCTCAGCAAGCTCCTCCTTCTCTTCTCTTCTCTCTGGCCAGCCTAGGTCCCACAGGAATGCTCTTCCACAGAGCCTGTGGGTGGATGAGGATAAGGACAATGCCTGCCAAGGAGCCTGTACTTACCCTCCTCGCTGGCTGGACAGGAGCAGACGTAGCTGCCTACTGTGTTAGTGCAGGTGGTGTTCCCCGGGCACTCCGTCCCCTGTGTGCACTCATCGATATCTGCCAAGGCAATGCACCATGGCACCCAGAGAAATACCTCAGCCAGGGTCTTGCAAGCTCTCAGGGTTCCCAGTGGCCATGGCGAGCCATTGTCACCTGAGCAGTGCCGTCCATCGCCTGTCAGACCAGCTGGGCAGGGCCCGCAGCCAGTGTACGAGTCACAATCCACACCAGGGAAGCATCCCTGGGAGCAGGGGTCTGGAGGGTCCTGGCAGAATGGACCTGAGTAGCCACTCTCACATCTGCAGGCTGCTAGCTGGGAAGGGGATGGTGACACTGGCTTAGGGGACATGAGAAGGATGGGTAGACAGAGAAGGCAGCCAGCACAGCTGGCATGGGGACCAGAGGAGCCTTCTGGCACACTACCTGCAGGGAAGACTCCCTGAGGGTGACAGTGTTGCTGTAGTCACACTCCTGTCTCCTGCTGCATCTGCAAAGGGTGAAGTGGAGCTGGAGGAGCGCAGAAAGGTTGTTGGAACCAACAGCCTCCAGGTTAATGGTGAATGGGACTGTCCCACGGGGCTCCCACGTCAAGGTGCCATTCTCTGACGAGAGGAAAAGTGGGAGTTAGAGGAGGTGGCAGAGGAAAGGGTGTCCCCCCATCCCATCCCGTCCCATCCCATCCTGTCCTGTTCCTTCTTCCTTACCTGATACGTTGAGCTCTGGTGAGAGGTGGGGAACAAAGTGCGCACCCACACCCACAGCATGGTACTGCCTTCTGACCTTCTCTGTCCTGAAGGCCATGAGTGACGCATTACCAGTGATAACGGGAGGGAAGGCATCTGAGGAGAGAGCAGCCCAGCACACAGCTGGTGGTTTGCTATCGTGGCCTTGTCACCCCTTGGCTCTGAGTCCCTCATGGTGAGGATGGGATTCCAGGCAGGTGCTGCCATGACTGCCCACCAACAAGGCCCTTGTGTTGTACAGCTTGGTGGCATCTCCCAGGCTTGGAGATGAGCCAGAGAGACAATGCAACTCCAAGATCTTGGTGATTTTTCTCTTGTTTCACATGGAGCAAGAGAGCCCAGGCAGGACGCAGGGCACTGCTCAGCTACCCCAGCCATGCCCTCTTCAAGGTGAAGATCTGCTCCACTTACTGAGTACTGTCTTCTTCTGCTGGATGTTGATTGCGAGGCTCTGGGTGGCCAGGCCCAGGGCTAAGTTCCCTGTGCTCAGTGAATCATAGATGCACTCCTTGTTGCCCTGACACTGTGAGGCTGCCAGCTGATACTGGCTTTCATTCTTATGACGCAGCCAAGACAAGAAGATGGGTGTGAAGTTCAGTGCCACTGAGTCCAAAGGCTGAGCAAACAGGCTGTGCTCCCCAACAGCCCCTGCAAGAGAGTACATGAGTACAGTCTTGGATTTTTAAGGCCTCTTATATTTTGGGGTTCATTTCCATGAAGCAGTGAAGAGACCAAAGGGTTTTCCTGGCATCACTTTTGTTCAGACAAGTGTTTAAATATCTTCAGCCAAAGCATAGCCTAAAGGAGCAGGAAGGAGTGGAACATCAAGGGGGATCCTAAGCGTGGACTTACAGGTCATCCCATAGCTGTAGATCTCCTCCTCGCTGCTGTTCGTAGGGATGTTGGTACCATTTGACATCTGGAAATCATCTGCGGGGTCATGGTCCCACACACCTGGTGGAGCATCACCAGAGGGATGGAGTTCCCCATGTCAGGCTTGACCTCCTCTCCAGTGCTGGCCAGTGTTTAGTTTAGACCCAGGGGTCCCTTCCCTCATAAGCACATTCCCCCAGTTTTCCAGCCTGCTTAAGAGTGGGAAGGGAATTTGCATCCCAGCTCTGCAGCTGTGCCAGAATTCCTCACCCAGGAGGCCCTTGGTGCTGTTGCGGTACCAGTCGGGCAGGCTGCAGACCACACTGAGGATGCCGGAGGTGGCTGAGACAGAGACAGCGATGGTCCCATCGAAGATGGCCGTGACAGAGGAGGCATTGATTAGCAGGACAACAGGGCTGTAGTACACCTCATCACCCATGTCTGCAAGAGAGGAGAGAACAGAGGGAGAGTCTGTGCAAGGCTGGGGTCTGAAATGATGACCATGAATTTGTGGATGGGAATGCTCCTCATCCACCCTGCCCAAATCAGAGACAGGTGCAGGTGGGAGACGCTGAGGATGGCTGCCCTCATGCTCAGCAGGCCTAATGCCAGGGCATAAGGGCATCCCTTGTCTCCCCCACATGCATTTAACAAGTAACAACACATTCTGCTCACCTTGAGAATAGGAAAACTGGATGGTTTTGTTGTTCAGGAGCACTTGGATGTCACCCTGACTCTCTAAGGTCCACTCAACCTGCAAATCACAGCAGATATCCCAGTCAGTGTCTCTGTTCATCTGTTCCTGTCATTCCCCCATGCTGGGGACACAAGTAAATCCTGTCCCACTCCAACCCTGGCAGACAGGCTCAGCCCCGAGGCCCATGTTGGCATGTTCTTCACTCCAGCAGATACACAATAAAGCAGCTTTGATGATTGCACAGAAGACCATAGCCAGCTGCTCCTGTCACCGCTGGCATGGGGCACATCAAGGCCACCGCTGCTGCTTGGCTGACCATGACAATGTGGAGACCTGTGCTGCTGGGCTCTCGGCTCTGAGCTGTCTCCATACACTGCTCAATGGCTGTTTCTGGTGACACCAAGACACTCTGCTTAGTGAAACAGGTGTGGGGAGCAATTTGCAAAGTGAGAGAATGCATTTGCTTGTGTTAATGTGTCAGGACAAAGAGTGTGCAATGAAGAAGGTGGAGCACACTGTGCTCCTGCAGAATCCCCAGACTTTGCTGGCCTATTTGCAAGAGGTGTTAGACCTGTGTGTGGTGAGTATTAGTCCATCCCACCACTATTGGCACTTTGTTGGAGTGGTGGGAGGTGTCCAGAAAGGGAGAGGGGATTCTCCTTGGGTCCCACCCATATCATTCTGTAGGTGATGCCCAGCCTGCCAAAGGGGTCTCTCCTATCAGAAGGTCAAACTCATACCCATTTCTACTCACTGTTGTGGTGGTGGTGGAGATGTACTGGGCAGCAAATGCCACAAAGTTGGTGGCTTGGGCTGTTCCAGTCTGTGCCGTGCGCCCCTGCAGCACAAAGCTGGTCTGGGCATCGCTGGCCAGCAGCAGGACAAAGTCCCCAAGCCCATTGAAGGTGTAGGTGAGTCCATCTAGGGTGGTGATGTGGGGGTCCCCAAAGGCACCAGCTAGGGTCCAAAGGAGATGGAACCAGTTTGAGGGGAGGAAGAAGAGCAAATGCTGGTGTCATTTCAGGGAGGAGAGCACCCCCAGGGCTGTGCTGGGCTCAGCAGTCCTCAGGGGGATGCTGCAAAGTGTGGCTAATGCATCGTGTCCATGTACAGCTGCACCACCCACTCAGAGGCCCAGCACAGAGGAAGCAGAGCCTGGGGACTCACCGAGGGTGGGTGGCACATATCCCTCACAGCCAACCCTCGGCCTCTTCTCAGCAAACCTGGAGCAGAACAGAGGCTTCCCCACGTGCCTGCAGCACCAGTCAAACGCCTCCAGCTCCCTGTCTGAGGAGGAAGGTGGCCAGGTGCTGGGGCCCTTGCTGCACCTGTGCTTGGTGCTCAGGATGTTTTAAGGTGAGGGAATGCCAGAGCCCACTTACCAGCAATGGGGTGGATGGGGAGGGTCCATGTTCTCTCCTGCCAGCCTTCAAGCAAGCTCCCACCTTGGTACAGACATCGCACCCCGGCTCCAGCCGGGCTGGGGGATACAGTGCGCAGCATCCTCACGGAAGGGTCCACTGGACCTGAAATGGTGTGTAGGTATCACAGCCGTCCCCAGAGCGGGAGGGGAGCTCTTGCCAACCCCCCCGTCCCATGGATGGCTCGGGGGGCCTACTCTTGGCACCTCTGCTCCAGTGGTAGCGGGGGTCCAGCTCTGCTTGGGGCTGGGAGCAGGGGCATGGTGGCAGTTGGCTGTTCCAGGTGGCTGGTGCTGGCTCTGCCTCCAGCCACGCCAGGCACCACAGTCTGTAGTTCACCCGGGAGCGGCTGTCCAGCCTGTATATCCACAGCCCACGCACATCTAGGGGTGCAACCAGAGAACAGTTCTGCTCAGCTGGGGTTTCATCTTGTGCTGAGAGATCCCGTGGGACAGCAGTCCCTGGATACTGACCTCACACGAGGTCTCCAGGCTCCCTCTAGGCCCAGCGTGGCTGTGGCAAGCCACAGCAGGACATGGGATGCCCATGCTCTGCTCTTGGTGGCCAGGTCTTTCCCAGTGACTTTGCTGGCCCATTGCATCACAAGGAAGTGTGCTGGGAATATGCTCCTGGCACAGAGCACACATCTCCCTCCATTGCCACCCACCCCAATGACCCCTCAATGCCGTACCGGAGCCGGCGCTGCTGTGCTGGTCTGGTCGGTACTTGACAGCTGGTGGCTTTTGAGTCAGCTCATTGTTTTGGGCATAGCCATTGCCACTGTGTGGAGAGAGGAGGCTTATGGTCACCCTTCCAACACAATCCTCCTCTGCTCCCCACAGAGCAGCTGGGGTAGGAACTGCTGCAGTTTGCAGGAGAGAGGGTTTAAATCAGACAGTGTTGTTCCAGGAGCAGGAGCTGGGCTCTCCTGGGGATAACATCTCCAATGGTCCCAACATAGTGCTGGGAGAAATCCCTGCTTTCCCAAAACCCAGCCACCCATGCACAGCACCTGGAGAAGCCGATCAGCACATTGTCTGCAGCCAGCTTGGTGTAGTCCCACCGCATGCCGCCATCCTGGTAGAGCAGCAGGGCGAAAGAACAGTTCCCATCGGTGGTGAGAACCGCCTGGTACGTGCTCGTCTGGAGAAACCCAAGGCACTCCCTTGGCACCCTCAAAGCCTTTCCTGCTCTCCCTCCAGTGCAGGCTGAGGTGAGATCTGAAAGAGTTGTCAATAATCCCCTCTCTCACCTGGGTCCCTTACTGCTCACCTGAGTGTCATCCCTCCGGGATGGGTATGCCGGAGCCTTTTCCCATGTCACCTTCAAGGTCCATTTTGCTACGTAGGGGATTTTCAGGTATTTCTCAATCTTTGCTTCCACATCCTGGACAACGGGGTCTTGGGTAGAGCTGAGGGTGGAGTACTCCTGCCATTTGGCAAGAGAAAGGGTTAAATGAGCAAGCTGGGAGCTGGGCTTTCCCAGGAGAACATCTTTGGTGGCCCTCACCTGGTACCAAGTGGTGCCGACACCCTGGGAAAAATCTGCATCATCCCAGAAGGCAGCCACCATTGGCAAGCTCTCCTGGCCGCTGAAGCCCTGGGGAGGTGGGTTGGGGTTGGACAGGACATAGTTGTCCGTGGGTGGAAAAATGATCTGTCCATTATCTGTAAACTAACCAAAATAACTTGTTATTTCCCAACATCCCAGCAGCTCCTGAGATGGCTTTTAGCCTCCATGAGTGAGCAGAAACTAGCCATTTTAAATGAAAAAAATAAAAAGATATTCAGATGAAATTTGGTTTCTGCTCCATTTCCATGTTTGTTTTTTTTTTTTTTTCCCAAAGGGCAGCACATCCTTTATGTGCTCAGCGAGCAGGAACTCACATAGAGAGCATCTTGCAGTGACTTCCCGAAGGGGAATCCAATCTCTGGCTTGAACAGTGGGGAGTTAAAATCCACCATCCTCTGGACGTACTCTTGATCCCCTCCTTTGATGCCAAAGGGGTAGAGTGAGGCCGCTGGCACTGACATGGGCAGAAGATAAATGGAAAAGGTATAAAACCATTACTGTCTGCTTTATCCATTCTTCAATCAGGACAAACTCACCTGGTTGCTGCTGGAAATGCTGTGCCTGTGCTCTGATGGATTGTAACCCAATTTTTAACCCAGTTTTAGGATGCTCTCAGACCTCCTATTTTGCCTTTTCCCATGAATTAGGCAGGCCAAAATGCAATGCAGATGAGACACCCTGGACCAGGCTGTACTCTAATTCATCACAATGCTTGATTGGCTGACAACCCCTTCCTGCTCTTGGCTTTGGGAAAAAGAAAATCTACTTACTGATAAGCTCATGGGTGGGTTGGGGCTCAGGGGCAGGATTTCTGTGGCCAGCAGTGGTGTGGGCAGATGTGCTCAATGCTGTGGCTGGTCCTCTCTGTGTCCCAAATGCAGAAGACAGGGACGTGGCAGGGCTGGTGGTGACTGGTGGTCTCACCAGTGCCATGGTTCCTGGGGCCGGGAGACCTCCCACCTCCTTCACTGGGCTCACTGGGGCTGTGGATGAAATAGCCATGGTGCTGCCTGCAGTGATGGGTGTGGTGCTGATGGTGGTGGTGCTGCCTGCGGTGATGGCCATGGTGTTTCCTGCAGAGATGGCCGTGGTGTACCTTGCAGTGATGGCTGTGGTCCTGCCTGCAGTGATGGCAGTTTTCTCCCCCCAGGCAGGTGCCTCTGGAGATGTCTGAAAGGCAGGAGGTGACATGCTTGCTGCTTGTCCCATGTTATGGTTGCTGATGGATGTAGATGTTGTGCCTGTTGTTGACTCTGTGGGAGTCTGTCCAGCTGTCGCCTCCTCGGTTGTACCAACACCAGCCAGGTATAAAGGGGTGGTTGTTGCCTCCTCTGATGAGCTGTTCAGGTTGGGGAGGGGTGAACTAAGTGCTGTAACAGCAGGGCTGGGACCAAGGACACTCCAGGACCCAGCAGTTGTCCCCATTGAGGGGGTATGTGCTGGGGACAGGACAGGTCGCCCACTGCCATTTGTCTCGTTGTTTGTTACAGCAAGGGACAGAGCACTCCTGGTGTGTGTGTCTCTTGCTGTGGCAAAAGGCATAGCTGTGGTGGCTTTGGTCACCATGAAGGTCCTCCAACCCATTGAGGTGGCTGGTGGGATGGTGTTTCTGGGGAATACGCCAGTGGCTGGTGTGGTGGCCAGGCTTGAGCCAGCTGTGTTGGAGTCAGGGACATGGGTGCTGCTGGTGCTGGCTAAGGGTGCTGCACCCTTGTTGGTGCTCCCAGATTGGGTGGTGTCCTCATGGGCAGTGGTACCTTTGGCATCTGACCAGGTCACAGCTGTAGTCTCCCATGGGTGTGTGTGACCAACAACCAGCGAGGTGACCCTGGCTGTGTGCTCCTCCTCAGTGACTGGATTGAGAGCTCCTGGGACTGGGTTGTGCATGCTATCAGTGACCTCAGGAGATGGCCTCGAGGTGACATGGGGGCTGTGTGGAGCAGAGGCACTGCTCAGAACAGCAGAGGCAGGTGTTGTGTCCCTGTCCATACTGACATCACCTGCTCCCGCTGCTGGACCAGTGATAGTGATGCTGGGGGTGTCAGAGGGTGCCACCATCTCCAGATGTGTGGTCCCAGGGACAGTAGGGGACACACTGACATATGACTCAGCAGTGCTGTGAGCAAGGCCAGAGGAAGGGGCTACAACCGGCTCTGTAGCTGTGGGTGACACCGAGTCCATGATGGCCACTGCCGTAGGACTTTTGCTGCCCGGGGCAGAGTATGCTGATGGGGTGGCATCATGGGTGGCTGGCTCACTCACCCCAGCCATAGGAGTGGACAACCCCAGGGGCAGCCTTACAGCCTTGTTCCTCATCGTGGGAGAAGCCATGTCCAAGTTCATGTCCATGTCCATGGTGGGCTCAGCAGTGTGAAATAATGCAGCACTTGGCTGAACAGCGATGCTGGCTGTGACATGGGATGATGCTGGTGGGGCTATCCTCAGGGTGATATCATTGCTGTGATGGGTACTTGTTGTGGCACTCACCCTTGTGTTCTCAGCCATGGCTGAGCCCAGAGCTGCCTGCATGGTGCTGCCATCTCCTGCCAGCTGGGACATGCCTTGACCTCTCTCTGCAGCTGTGTTTTGGAGGGTCAGTGGTGTCATGGGGTGGGGTGCCTTGCCAGTGACTGTACTGGGGAGGAGTTTGGCCTTGGTTGGTGCTAGGCTGGGGTTGGTCACAGCCAGTGGGGCTGAGTGACTGCCCTTGGAAGCCAGGAGAGTCAGATCCACTTGAAGTGTTGTTTCAGAAGCATCATTCTCTTGGGCAGGTGTCTTTGGTGATGACCTGGCAGTGACGGTTGCATGGCTCGAAGCTGGCCCTGCTGCACTGGCATCTGAATTCTCCTCCGTGCCTACCTCCAGGATCCCCATACCCATCACTTGTCCTGTGGTGCTGCCATCGAGATGAGGGTCACCTGAAGCTCCCATTGCTGGTGGTGGGGTAGCCAGGGACAGTGGGGATGTGACTGCTGCCATCTCTTGGGGGATGCTGGATGGAGGCACACCCAGAGCCATTTCTAAATTGGCACGACCTTCCAGGAGATGAGGGATGTCTGCTTGTGATGCCATGGGGACAGTGACTGCTTTGAGTACTCCTGGAGTACTTGGTACAGCTGTGCTGGTGCTCAGTGACCACATCTCTATCCCTGGATCTTCCCTGTGTTCGGTCCCAGACCAGAGTGGTGGTGCTGGTGCAGGTCTGGGTGTGACACCAGTTTCTGGAGTTGCTGAATCTACCGTGGGACCAGGCTGGCTGTGGCTGGGGGGTGCATCACGCACAACTGGGATGGCTTCGGTGTCCCCCAGCATAGTGGTGGCACTGCCACTGGCCAGCGAAGCTGTTCCTATCCCTCCTTCACTAGTTGGAGTATTGGTAATAAGAGAGGATGGATGGGCAGCTGGCAGAGTCATGATGTCATATGCAGTGATGGAAGGTGTTGGTGCAGCAGCTCGAGGGGTTCTGTCTGGCTTTGCTCCGTTGGCACCTATGAGGGACAAAGGCATGGCCATGCTGGGTCTGGCTGGAGGGGTTCCGCCTGCAGTTGCCTCTGCTGTGGTGGTCCCAGGACCTGCTGAGAGGGCCTGTGGGAACAGAGAGCCCACGGAGTGCAGAAACGGCCTTGGAGAGAGACCATCAGGGTCATCAAGAGTTGCATGGGGGGAGAGGTTCATGCTAAGCCTTGCTGGGATGACCTTGGTCTCCTGGAACACAGTGCCTGCTATGGCTTTGGTGCTGTCCTCATTCCTGACGGATACCAGCTCAGCACTGGTCCTTCCCAGAGCTGGGACTGATATGGTGGGGATATGCTCTTCAGCTGTGACATCTGTTACCATTGCCAATGTGCCTGGAGCTAATGTGGTGGTCAGGAGGTGGGTGACAGCATTTGCTCCAGGCAGCCCATCTCCAGCAAGTATCTCTCTTATGCCTGGAACAGCATCACCAGAGGACTGGGGCAAAAGGCCTGGAGGCAGCTGAGCAGGAGGCACAGGGGGATCCTTTGAGGCATTATGACCAGTGTCGGATAAGGCATGTGTCCTTGGTTCTGTAGCCTTGCCAATGCCAATGGCAGTAGAAGAAAAGGTGACCTTTGCCAATGATGCACTTGGGGGATCTGCAGACAGTGGGGAAGTCATCCTGGCTCCCTCTGTGACTGTGTTGGGGGGGACCCTGAGGAGGCCAGCGGCAGGGCTGGCTGAGGCTGCTGCCATCTTCGTGGGGCTGCCCATGTCCTGAGAGATACTGGCTGCTGTGGCCGAAGGTGAGGTGGCCTCATCCAGCCCCAACATGACCTCCTGAGACAGGAGTGTGGCAGTTGCGTGTGGCTCGGCAGAGCTCTTGCTGATGCTGAGGTGTGATGTCCCTTTGCTGTGCCCATCCTGGGGGACCGGTGGCACCGTGGTCCATGCTGTCTCTGGCATCCCCTCTGCAGTGACATCACCCACCACACGCCCCGCTGCTGAGGACAGAAGCTGCTTGTGCCAAGTGGTTGTGGGAGCTGAAAGGGTGCTGCCTGGGGGGCTGGCAGCACCTGGAGAGGAGACTCCGGCCTCTGCCTGAAGGCTGCTTCGAATTGCTGGACCCCCGGCAAGAGCTGCCAGGCTGGGAGGCCTCTCCTGCTCAGCACTGCTCCCAGCTGGGACCAGCCCTCTTGTTGCCTGTGGCACCAGGATGCCTGTGGAGCGAGACAAGGCAGCCCCAGCTGGATCAACCCCACCGCGGCCCCAGCAGGCAGGAACCTGCCTACTGCCGGCTGCCTGCCGCCCTTACCTGAGCCCTGGCTTCCCGCAGAGGTGATGGTCCGGTCAGTGGGAGAGGGGCGCTCCGGCCGTATGGCTGTGGTGGTGGGGAATGCCTGGCACATGCCCAGCTCCGAAGGCAGCTCGGCGCTGTCAGCTGCATGGGAGATGCTGCCTGACTCTGCCGGGACCAGCGTGGGGGCAAGGGGCTGCTCCTTCATCTCCTCAGCTTATGCGAAGGTGGGTGAGGGCAAGATGAGGAAAAAAACGGCCAGGGGTCCCCATTCCCTCTCCCTGCTGTGGTGGGAGCACCCAGAGCCTAACCAACATCAACAGCAAGACAGGCACCTTCCCCAAGTGTGGGAGTCCCAATTTGGTCCATAAATTCTCCCTCTCCCGCTTCTGCAGCTGGGGAGCATGCCGAGGCCATGGCACCCACGGACAGAGCTAAAGCAAACCCCAGAAGGACACCCAGGCTTGAGCTTGTAACGTTGGAGCAGCCAGAAGGCTGTTCGCAGCCCACCACCCAAATGGTACCAGCCACCCCATCCGGTGGTGTGAGCAACCCTGGCACTTACCTGGCAGCACCCAGAGTCCCCATAGCACCCAGATCCAGGGCAGCCATGGACGCTGGCACCCCATGGTGCGTCCTCGGCGTCAGGGACAGGACTGCAGCTCTGTCCCAAGGGAACAAAGCAATAGGTGGCTCTGCCAGTGAGCACTCCCCCGGGTGGGGGGGACAGGGACACCACGTGCCCTGCCTGGGGCATTGACGTCTCTGCGTCCTCACAGCCTGCACTGAGGTGGCAGTGTTCCAATTCTGGGGACCCACTGTAGCTGGGGGACACTCATTTTGCCATGGAGGTTTTAAGGCCCTTCCCAGGCTGATCTCATTGTTGACAGCCTAAGGTTGGGGTCCTCCGACTCCTGGGGAGCACCTGGTGGGTTTCAAAGTTACTTGGCTCAAAGATCCTGGCATGGCAGATGGGTACATGGGTCCCCAATGCCTCTAGGGGGTGAGTCAATCCTGGACTCTGTACCCCCATCCACCCTCCTTGCTGCCAGGTCCCTCTACGCTCAGCTGCACGGCTGATAACCCCTGACAGGGTTTGGCTCACCACCAAGGAGGAAGAAGGAAGGAGCAGGTTCCTGCTGGTGCCTTGGGGTCCCACGTATTGACCCTGCCCTGTCTCCCCCTTGGCACTGCCACCTGGGACTGGCGTGCAGGTGTTATCTGTGCCATCGAGGAAAACACCCACGCAAGCCCGGATGGGGTGGGTGGTTGTTCCCGCATGGTTGGCGGGGCCAGGCATTCCCCTGGGTTGCAGATCACCTTCCACTGGGGCAGAGGCCAGCCAGCCAGTACAGCAAATGCGTTTGCTTCTTCGCAGGGTCACACCCAGCTCCAGGATCACTTAAGGGGGCAAAAGTACGTTGCTGATGGTGTTGTGCCTTCCTCGCTTCACTGACAGCCATGCCAGCCAGCTGCCACGCCATGGTGGCTGCACCTCACATGGGGAAACAGAAACAAATAGTCCAAACCACCGATGCATGACTGTGTCCACAACAGTACCAGAACACCTGTTTGTCCCTCAGCACACCTGCCTGTCCCCACCCTCAGGGAGGGCTAGGGGACCAGAGATGAGGGACCCATGGGTGCGTGAGGCACACACAGGTGATGTGGCCAAGTACCATTTGCCACAGGGAAGGATCTACAGCCATGCCAAGGCAGCCTTTCCTCACCGTATATGGCAGGGTTTCTTCTCTGAAGCCACCAGCTCTAGAGTAGGGGGCATCCTGGGGAGCAAGTACCACTACAACCCACAGACCTGGTGGGTTTGGGCACCAAGATCCTCTTCCACCTGATCCCAAGATCCCTTCCTGACGCTGCAGCAAGGGGAAACCCAGCTAAGGGGCTCCGATACTCACTTGGAGGCAGAGTGAGCACTGGCACCTGAGCTGGGACCCTGTGGAAGCCACCCCCCACTCCTCCACCAGCTCCTGCCTCTGGCTGTGGCAATGGCAAACAGTTGCACAACAGCCCTGGCGTGGGTGGGGGTGCGACGCCGGTCCTGCCACTCCCTGCCAGCATGAGTCAGGCAGCAGCCGGCGGGGCACCAGGCAAGGGGGGACCTGCTGCAGAGGGTGGCCCTGCACAGCAGCAATGCTGCAGGCAAGCACTGCCCACTCAGAAAGGGCAAAACCATGCCCAGTCTTCAACCATTGGGCCTGGGATTGGGACAAACTGACTAATTCCAGCACCCCTGGATAGGGGGAACTCTGCACCCTAAAACAGCCTCAGAGGCATCAGCAAGGGTTTTATAGGTACACGTCACACAACTCCCTGGAGATTCCCAGCGTCAGTGCATCCCCTCCCAAGCTCCATCACATGGCAGATCCCAAGGATCAGAGTCCTGGCTGCCAGCAGGGAGGAACCAGCAGCCACCTAGAAGTGGCCTGTCCCTGTGTGGTGGCAGGGATGAACCCGGGAGACAGCCGCAGGCACTCTCCTCCTCCTCTCCATAGAATATTTTTTTATATATACATAATATATATATATTAAAATTACATTTCTCTTTACAAAAACAATGCAACAAGGGGCCAAGGAACAGACCCCATTGCCCAAACAATTTGGCAAGTCTGGGGCACTAGGCAGGGTCCCTTTCGGGGTGTCCCCACCCTTTAAGCACGGGCTCAGTCCAGAGTCCAGCAGCAGGTTGCGTGGGTGGAGGCAGGGCCACTGGCCCCATGGTGAGGTGCCTCCTCCAGATCCAACGCAGTTGACTCCATCCCTGCCGTCACCACCTGTAAGGAGAGGACAAGACATGAGCTCGGGAGGGGTGATAGTACTAGCTTGTCCGGAGCAGTGTGGCATGAAGAACTCTCTCCAAAAAAACATCCATGTCCCTACTTCTGGCGAGTGGTGCTGTAAGGATCCAGGAGGTGGGAGCTGGCCTGTGCCAGGTTCCAGTCGAACATCTCCAGCACCCGCTGGCACTCACTGCGGGACTTCAGCCCCAGGCAGAAGAGCTGCTCCACCTACAAGGGGACAGGACACGGCCGGGGGGTGACTGGGGTGCCACCACTCTTGTGGGAGCCAGAGTGAGGGAACAGGGGTCTGCCATACCTTCAGGTATTGGATGGCCCGTTGGATATTCCAGCCGTGGTTCTGCAGAGCTGCCTGGCACTCCTCAGTGGTCACACCGTGCACCATGTCCTGCACCTTGGGGAGAGTTTGTGGTCAGCATCCGCTGCCATCCCTGGCAGCGTGGAGCCTGTAACTGAAGGAGAGGGCCACCAGGGCTGCCTCCAACCCTAGCTCTTTCCCCAGAGAGTACTGTCAGCCTGGAGCTGGCATCATTCTCATCCCTGGGATCTTCAGTCTCTCCTGGGCATGGGTGGACCTCAATAGCCTCAGCCCAGGAGCCCAAGGGGGACCACAGCGACAGCCATCTTCTCTCCCTCCTCGANAGGGTTTCTTCTCTGAAGCCACCAGCTCTAGAGTAGGGGGCATCCTGGGGAGCAAGTACCACTACAACCCACAGACCTGGTGGGTTTGGGCACCAAGATCCTCTTCCACCTGATCCCAAGATCCCTTCCTGACGCTGCAGAAAGGGGAAACCCAGCTAAGGGGCTCCGATACTCACTTGGAGGCAGGGTGAGCACTGGCACCTGAGCTGGGACCCTGTGGAAGCCACCCCCCACTCCTCCACCAGCTCCTGCCTCTGGCTGTGGCAATGGCAAACAGTTGCACAACAGCCCTGGCGTGGGTGGGGGTGCGACGCCGGTCCTGCCACTCCCTGCCAGCATGAGTCAGGCAGCAGCCGGCGGGGCACCAGGCAAGGGGGGACCTGCTGCAGAGGGTGGCCCTGCACAGCAGCAATGCTGCAGGCAAGCACTGCCCACTCAGAAAGGGCAAAACCATGCCCAGTCTTCAACCATTGGGCCTGGGATTGGGACAAACTGACTAATTCCAGCACCCCTGGATAGGGGGAACTCTGCACCCTAAAACAGCCTCAGAGGCATCAGCAAGGGTTTTATAGGTACACGTCACGCAACTCCCTGGAGATTCCCAGCGTCAGTGCATCCCCTCCCAAGCTCCATCACATGGCAGATCCCAAGGATCAGAGTCCTGGCTGCCAGCAGGGAGGAACCAGCAGCCACCTAGAAGTGGCCTGTCCCTGTGTGGTGGCAGGGATGAACCTGGGAGACAGCCACAGGCACTCTCCTCCTCCTCTCCATAGAATATTTTTTTATATATACATAATATATATATATTAAAATTACATTTCTCTTTACAAAAACAATGCAACAAGGGGCCAAGGAACAGACCCCATTGCCCAAACAATTTGGCAAGTCTGGGGCACTAGGCAGGGTCCCTTTCGGGGTGTCCCCACCCTTTAAGCACGGGCTCAGTCCAGAGTCCAGCAGCAGGTTGCGTGGGTGGAGGCAGGGCCACTGGCCCCATGGTGAGGTGCCTCCTCCAGATCCAACGCAGTTGACTCCATCCCTGCCGTCACCACCTGTAAGGAGAGGACAAGACATGAGCTCGGGAGGGGTGATAGTACTAGCTTGTCCGGAGCAGTGTGGCATGAAGAACTCTCTCCAAAAAAACATCCATGTCCCTACTTCTGGCGAGTGGTGCTGTAAGGATCCAGGAGGTGGGAGCTGGCCTGTGCCAGGTTCCAGTCGAACATCTCCAGCACCCGCTGGCACTCACTGCGGGACTTCAGCCCCAGGCAGAAGAGCTGCTCCACCTACAAGGGGACAGGACACGGCCGGGGGGTGACTGGGGTGCCACCACTCTTGTGGGAGCCAGAGTGAGGGAACAGGGGTCTGCCATACCTTCAGGTATTGGATGGCCCGTTGGATATTCCAGCCGTGGTTCTGCAGAGCTGCCTGGCACTCCTCAGTGGTCACACCGTGCACCATGTCCTGCACCTTGGGGAGAGTTTGTGGTCAGCATCCGCTGCCATCCCTGGCAGCGTGGAGCCTGTAACTGAAGGAGAGGGCCACCAGGGCTGCCTCCAACCCTAGCTCTTTCCCCAGAGAGTACTGTCAGCCTGGAGCTGGCATCATTCTCATCCCTGGGATCTTCAGTCTCTCCTGGGCATGGGTGGACCTCAATAGCCTCAGCCCAGGAGCCCAAGGGGGACCACAGCGACAGCCATCTTCTCTCCCTCCTCGAGGCTTTGAATGGGACCAGCTTGGGTTAAAAGGGTCTTTAATTCCCATTTTAGCATTGCAGTGACAATAATTTCCCCCTGAACATTTGGGGCCCTTTGCAGCCAACCCCCTGGGGTTTTACTTGAGGAAACTGAGGCAGAGGGTGGGGAAAGCTCTTGCCCAAGTGAGCTCATAGCCAGTATGTGCCCTCCTCCTCATGGATGCTGGGGATGTCGCTTACCAATCGGATCTTGTCAGTGGGACGGCAAACATCTGGCCCGTCATAGACGATCTTCTGGAGGCTGCAGGAGGCTTTCACCAGGCATTTGGGCCCAGGGTTGCTGTTGTTGGAGGAAAAGTTGGCCTTGCAGTCTGGCAGTGGCTGCTGCACCATGGGACGGACGGTAGCTGTGGTGACCTGGCGGGATGCTGGCACCTCCTCTGGGCTTTTAGCCTCCTTGAAAAACTTCTCATACTTGTCCAAGTAGGCAGGGCGCTCAGGCAGCAGGTAGTAGTGGGTGCTGCTGACCTTTTGCCCATCCTTCACAATGGGCAGGATGCAGGGTCCCTTGAAGCAGTCCTTGCCCTGCGCCTGGATGACCTTGGGGGTGGCGTACTTGGGGTCGAGGGCAAAGCTCTGTGTGGTAGGCATGGGCTTCCCTGGTGAGGTGGAGAGGCAGGAGCAGAGGGCAGCACGTTGCTGGGGGGAGCCCACCTGCAGAGCCATGGGGCTGGGTGTCCGGGAGGTGGGCTGTGACAGTGGGTCCCGGGGAGGAATTTGGGGTGGCCGGTCTTCCTCACCCCCCGAAGCCGGGGAAAGGTCCCCTGACCAGCGCCCAGGCTCGTTGCGGCGAAGCGGCCGGGGTGGGATTGGAACACGGGGTGGGATTTGGGGCTTGTCATCAGCAGGAGCAGCCGGTCCCATGGGGACGTTTAGTGTCTTCATGCACTCCTGCTGCAGCTCCTCAAAGAGCTCAGTGGTCTGTGTCATGCTGGGCTGTTTGGTCTCCTTGGGGGGCAGGAAGAGGTTGTCCTCCAGGGCTGGTCCCCTTTCACCCTCATCCACAAAGCCATAGTTGGTCTTGCCTCGCCGGTTTGTGGGGCTGGTGATGGAGCAGACCTCAAAGTCATCCTCATCCTGTGCCACATCATCATAGGCAGGTGGTGGGGGCAAGGGGCGAGCGTCCCAGTCCACCACCGGTGTGGGGTGGAGAGGCCGGGGTAGAGCCCGTGTGGGGCTCTGTGGTGGGGTCTTGTCCAGCAAAGAGAAGGCCTCCATGGCCAGCTTGGCTAATGATGGGGCTGTCAGCTCTCCCACTGGAGAGGGGCTACCTTGGGGCACTTCCTCCCCAAAGTCAATGAGGGTCACCTCGCTGCCTGCCGGCCCCTCACTTGCCAGCCGTCCAGGGTGACGCTCACCCACTTTTGTGCCTGGTACCCGTGCCGATGGCTTGACTGGTCGCAGACCCTTCCCTGTGCCTGGCATCTTCAGGCAGAGTTTCCGGAGACCGCCTGGCAGACCCTCCTCCTCCTCACTGACTGGGTCGTAGCAAGGCTCTAGGATGGGACAGAGAAGGATAGTGAGGGTCTCAGCACCTACTTCTGGAGTGTGAGGAGCATCTGTATCTCCAAGCCCCCCAACTGCCCCATAGCTTCAGCCCCCTTTGCTACCCCTCCCTGGGCGTAGCAGACACACCAGAGCAAAGGGCACCTGCCCCAGGCCACCCAGATAAGACAGAAAAGAAGGGAGGCATGAAGGAGTGAGAGCAGCACCCAAAGAAGCCAAACTTACTGGTTAGCAGGACGGTTGGCTGAGGTGGGCGTGGAGGTGGCTGCCCTGCAGAAGAGAGAACCCAAGAGAAGGGGAAGCATGGGGTGAGCGCATGGAGCAAGCGGCAGCCAGGGTGCTTGTTAGCAGGGTGCATACTTTGTTGCATCCCCCTTAACTGGTGGGATGTGGGGAGGATGCTGGTGGGAAGCTCCCCCAAGAGAAAATTGTAGGTTTAGGGGGATTATGGCATACGCACAGCACCTGAGCTCCCTTCCTGTGGCAGCTGCGCTGAGATCCCCAAACTGGGGAGGCCAGCTATGGGAGGCCGGGAGGGGACGAGGGACTTGGATGAAGGGCAGTGGGCTAGAGTCCAGCTGGGCAGAGCCACCAGCCACCCACACTGTTGGCAGTGGCATGTGGCCAGGTGACAACACGACCCACCACCCCAGCTCCCCCTGAGTCTGCAAAAAGCAAGTACCAGCAGAGAGAGAGAAAGGAGAGGGTCCAGCCCATCACCCTGACAGCAGGACACCGGGTCATGGGATTTGTGCAGTTGATGAGGAGAAGGAAGGAGAAAAGATGCTCACTTTTGGCCCTGCCTGGAAGTTGTGTGGGTCTGGCAGTGCTTGGGTCCACACCTAAAATGTCAGGAGGGTCCATGGGATTTCCCAGGTACAGTCTGTGGGAAGAGAGGAAAGTACCTGAGAGTCAGCACGAGCCATGCAGGACCCCTTACTCCCCAGGCTCATGCCTTGAGACACCCAACATCTCCTCCACCACACACCGTGCCCCAGTGAATACCATTCCTGTGCATGCTGGGACACCACACCCCACAGGCTTTCAGTCCTATGGCTGGTGCTGTCCCTGTGTCACCCACCCCTCTCTGGCTCCATGTGCACGATGCATTATGCCCAGGGGCCTGCAAGCAGGTCTCCATGTCCAGGGTACTTGTGTGGGGTGTGGTGCCCAGGACACTGCTCCAGCACCAGGAGTCTGTGGTGTGATGCTGCGCCGAAGGCACAGTGCCCTGGTACCACCAGTGCGATGCCGGGAGGCTTGGGCGAGCCATCGCAAGCCAGGGAGCCGGCACAGCCCAAAGGTTTGGGCGTGTGCCGAGCTTGGTGCGTTCTCAGCAGCCCAGGCAGCACATACCCAGCACCCGTGCCCACGCAGTGGGGCGCGGGGAGGCCTGCTGGGGCACGAGCCAGATCCGCATGCACAGCGCCTCAGTTCAGCCCTCTGAGGGCTGCCAGCACAGCCCAAGACACAGGGTGCCTGGAGGAGTCAGGCTGGGACCAAGGGCACCAGTAGAGCTGTCCCGGGCTTTGGATAACAAACAGCAAAGGGTATCATGATCCCAGGGGATGGACCGAGCCTGGTGCAGGAGCTGGCCCTACTCAGCGGGAGGTTTCCAGGCTTTGAAATCCTATCCTGCTCCCCACACACAGCCCTCCCACATCCCTCCAGCCCAGTGCTGGCAGAGAACCCCCATGCCCCCTGCCAAGATGCTCCTGCTCACTGCCACCCAGTGCCCAACACCCACACTGGGCACAACCAGTCCCACCTGGTAGGGGAGCATGTGGGACATCTAGGCACAAGTACCCAATCCCTCTCCCCACCATCACAGTCCAGCCAGGGTGTCTCCTGATGGAGCAGGATGGAGCAGGATTTTTTTTCGTATTTTGCTTTTCAAAAAGACTTACGCTGTTAAAAACGTGGGGACAGCTGCAAGCCATGCCCATTGTGCAGGCCCCAAACACCCCAAAATCATTGGGGTAATGTGGCCACCTCCAGGGTGGTGCTTACAACCGTCTCCCCCCAGGACAGCCCCCCATAAGCACAGCAGCCCCCCAGGTCCATAACCCCATTAGTAAGAAGAGGCAAGGAAGTTAGTCCAGCTGCAGGGATCCTATCCAGAGCCACCATTCCCAAAACAGCAGGGGGGAAGAAAGGCTCCATGGGGAAAGAGAGGGGCAGTAGCCAGGCTGCAGCATGCTCCCATGCTGCCCAGTGGGCAGCGGGGAAGGCAGGGAGCAGGCAGAGGATGCAGAGAAGACAAAAAGTTTCTTACTCATCAATTTTATCGGGAAACCCCCAGCAGTGCTGCGGGTTGGTGTCTCCATGGCCTGTGTGGATGAAGCTGTTTTTAAGCGGCTGGCTGATGTCGTGGGCTGACAGCCCTGCCACTGAGGTCACCGTGTTTCGGGGAAATTGGCCCACTTTTAGGGTCCTTTTATTCTGACCCCGCCACCAGTAATTTTCGGCCCTAAGGAATAAAAAGGACCTTGTTACTGATGAAGGGATGGGAGGGTTACACACGCCTGCCCCGGTGACAGGGAGGAGCAAAGGTGACTCGTCCAAGTCCACGCAGGCATAAGGTTACGCAACCAGGAAGGGAACCTGGGTGCCCAGGATCCCAACCCTATGCTGGCAGTATGTTCTGGATCCCACTCCACGTAGTCCCTGCATCCAGTGGTACTGGGAACACAGGTGGTGGGGAACAAAGGTCCATACTTGTGCTCAAAAAGATGTGGTCCTTCCTCCTCACTGCTGCCTCAAATTGTGCAGGAGCCTTGGGGTGATGTCCGCACCAAGGTGCTCATCACCATGTCCCATGCAGTCAAGGATGGTACGCGGGACACGCTTGGGGTCTGATGCGGGCCCACGTGAGGGACAGTGGGCTGTGGGGTCTTCCTTGCTCCCTTCCTATGTTTTTAGTGAACCCTGTGCAGGCTAGTATGGGCGGGGGGAGATAGGCAGACAGACAGACACGGGGGCTTAGGCTGTGAATCTTCCTGGAGCCACCTGAGTGGGCCAGACCACCACGGGCTTCTGGTTCCCAATATGCCCCTGAGGACTTGTCTGCTCCAGGACACAGCCAACCCTGGGTGGTGTGAAGTGGTCATGTAGCCCAAAGAGACTGGGGGAAGGGAATAGGGATGGGGCAGGGAAAGGCACCCCAAGTGGTGTGACAAATAAATGTACGCCCCCTTGTCTGCCAGGGCCCCCCCTCTCCCCGTGGGTGGGGCATGCTGTGGGCAGGAGGGTAGTGGCAGTGCGGGTGCTAGCCTGGAGAAGCTGGCACGGGCCCCAAGGTTTCCTGGAGTCACCTGTGAGTCACCCCCGGCCACCAGCTCAGCCCTTTTCCTGTTTACCTTCCCGCTGCCGCCAGCCAGCCGCCTTACTCAGCGTCAAGACCCCTCGCCAGAGCCACGGCAGAGCCAGCCAGTACCAGGCATCCTCCCTCACCCACGGCAGGCCGGGGGACGTGGGGGAACAGCTTCCCTTCCCAGGAGGTACCCTCCATTCGCCCTCCCTGCACTCCTCACCGCCGCATCCCGCCGAAAGGATGCTGCAGCCGGGCCACCCCTCCGCTCCCCCTGCTTTCAGTCTCGTCCCACCGAACCCGACGTCGGACACTCGGCACAAACCCGCTCCGGCGCTGCCCTGGCTTCTCTCCCCGCGACAGCCCCCTCCCGCGGCCGGCTGGGAACCCGGGGGGCTTTCAGGGAGGTCCCTGCCCCTGCCCACACACACGTACGCACACCCGGCGCCCGCCGAACGACAGGCAGGGGCTTGAAAAGGGGTGGGGGGTGTTTACGGTGCCCCAGGCGGCCTCGGCGGGGCCGGATGCGGCCCCCGAGAGGAGCCCCCCCACCCCAGCCTTGCCCGGGCATCCCTGCCGGCAGCGCGGTGGGGGGCAGCCGCNACTCCCGGCACCTCCGACCCACGAGCAAGCCCCAGTCCTCCTTCCCGCTCCATCCTCCCCTCCCCCGGCTCACCTGGGGCCGACGGCTGGCCGGGGGCCTCGGGACCCGCAGCCCAGCCGCGATGCAGCGGCGGGGACGATGTAGGCGCTCTGCCGCGGCCGCACCGCCCTCCGCCGCTTACCCCTCCCTCTTTTCCTCCCTCCGCCGACGCCGCTTACCCCTCCCCTCCCTGCAATTAAACTGCCAGACCCTGGGCAACAGTCATCCCCGCGGCGGCGGACCGGGAGCAGCCGGTCCCTGCAGACACACAAACCCGGCCTGATTCACCCTGAGCCGTGACTAACCGCGGGGAGTCGGCCCCGGGCGTGGGACAGGGAGGGACGGGGACAGAGCACTCCTCCCCTTTCCCTCGGGGTTGGGGCGCCAGCCTCAGCGTGGGGACACCGCGCTTCTTTAGGGGGGCGCCACTGTCCTCCAGCTGGAAGGGGACAGGCATATGCTGGGATAGGGATGCGGGGCCAGAAGGCCCCCCACTCCACTCCGCAGGTCCTCGGCAGTCAAGCAAGTGACTGTGCCCCAGGTGGCCAGCAGGGACCGAGGAACGAAGCCCACAGGACACTGGGTACTGCCAGTGTGGTACCAAGCCCACGGTGCTTCTCCCAGCCCAGTAACAGTGGCACATCCCCACCACTATCACTAGGGAGAAGCCCTGGGGCGTGTGGTTTCCCGGGGCAAAGTCACGGGCACAGCGAGGTGAGTCAGTGGGGATGGTACAGGAAGGGCCGTGGGCAGTGCAGACAGGGCTGTGCCCCCACACTGGGGTGGCCCTATGGTGCTGTGCTGCCTGGGAGACCACAAGCCTGTCAGCTCTGCCCACACATGTGGTACACAGCCAGGTGTGCTGGGGACAGAGCCACCCCTCCCCATCCCTGCTCCCATATTTTTGCCAGTGCCCCCTGTACCCCCATTCTTGGGGTCCCCTCTCCCCAGAAAGGCTGGCTGCCAGTGTGTTCCCCCCTGCCCCCAATACCTGCCACCCTCCTGTACCTGCCCTCGATGACTGTGATGATGTCATTCATCTGGATGTGCAGCTTGTCGGACTCATCAAAGTCCTGCAGTGCCCTCATGTCAGTAGGCTGAGCCTGGGGGGAGAGGTGGGTGAGGATGTAGGGGATGCAGCCCATGTCCATCCCTGCTCTGTTTAGAGGCCACGCCCAGCCCCATGCAGGGCATGGTGGCCCCAAAAATGGATGAGACAGCATCATCACTAGCCCCTTCTCAGCTGTCACATCCCTGGGGTGGGCGAGGGCAAGGTAGCATCCAGGTTTCTCCTGCTGTGACCATGTCGCCACCGGCCACCTCTGCCTGGCCTGAGCTCCCCCATGTCACCTCCTGCCTTGGTGATAACCTTAACTCTACTTATGCTTGAGCAGAGTTAGTGGATGGGGTGCCAGGGCTCCTGCCCCCCCTCCCTGCTCACTCACTTCCACCAAGAAATCCCGCAGGGCCACAAAGGTGGGCCGGTCCTCAGGCTTGTGCGCCCAGCACTGCAGCATGACATTGTAGATGTCCTGGGGACAGTCCTCAGGCCGTGGGAGCCGCTCACCCTCCTTGTCTATCTTGTGTAGGATCTGTGGAGCAGAGAGTGCTGTCAGGAGTCTCAGGTGAGAGCACCAGTGAGGCGAGGCCAGCAGGCAGGTCCCTGCTGTACACCTACCTGGCTTCCGTTGAGGCCTATCCAAGGTTCTTGACCATAGGTGAACATCTCCCAGAGGGTCACTCCGAACATCCAGGTGTCACTGGCGTGGGAGAAGGTGCGTGTCTTCAGGCTTTCAGGAGCACACCTACATGAGGAAGGACATTGAGCATTTGAAGGTCACGGGTGCTGCACCCTCAGGCCTCCCCCTCCCCAAGGCTCACCAGGCAAAGGGGACCTTGCGATGCTCCTGCATCACGTAGTGGTCATCATTTTTGGGCAGGGCCCGCATCAGCCCAAAGTCTCCGATCTTGACGAGATCATTGGAGGCCAGCAGGATGTTGCGAGCGGCCAGGTCACGGTGGATGAAGCGCTTGGACTCCAGGTAGGCCATGCCCTTGGCCACTTGGATGGCATACTGGCAGAGAGTGGAGATGAGGAAATGGCCCTGGTTCTTCCGCAGTCGGTCCAGGAGGGAGCCCAGCGGGGCTAGCTCTGTCACCTGGGTCATAGGGTGAAGACAGCAAGTCAGTCAGAGGCTGGCTGGGCTGGCTTCCAGCCTTCTTGTGTCCCACTGGGGATGCCAGCAGAAGACTTGGGGTACAGACTCAGCTTCGCTCATACCATCATGTGAGATCCCCTAGGGTGGCATAAGGGTTAGCCCCATCCTCTCATACTCACCATTTTCATGGGGTGGGAGAGCACCACACCATACAGGCGGATGAGGTTCCTGTGGTCCAGGGAGTGCATGGCATTCACCTCTCGGATGAAGTCGTCCAGTGCCTCTGGCTGGCTCAGCACATCTGTCTTTAGGCACTTCACTGCCACATTCAGCTACGGCCAAAGCAGGGGTGAGCCCTGAAGTGTCTTCCCCTGGGTGGTCCCACTGCCCAGCTCTCCACCCCCCACGAGCAGCCCCTCACCGTCTTGCCAGCAGGTGTGCACCACTCGCCCCGACGCACGACGCCGAAGGAGCCATCACCCAGCTTCTCAAAGACTGAGAGGTCGCGCTCCCGCACAAGGCAGGTGAGGGAGTGTTGGCCCCCGGCTTCAGGAGGCGGTGGTGTGGGGGGCTTGCGGAAGGTACTCTGGGGCTGGGGTGGCAGCTCTGACTCTGGGCGCTTCCCACTGAATACCTATGGGACATGAAGGCAGACGAGATGTGGATGTGAAGACACCCCAGACCTTTGGGTCTGCAAGCGAGCAGTGCTGGGACAACAGCTCGTCTAGACTGTACACTCTGGAACCTAGTGATGACCCCTAACTGGTGAAGATCCAGGGCAGGCTGGTTGTGGGAGCAGGCTCTGTTCTCCAGCTGCCTGCATGCCAAGCTGCAATTCCTGTGGAAGGAAGGGGTTGTGCCTTTCCTAGCAGCCCTGCAGCGGCTCCCCAGCAGCTACAGCAAACCAGGCCAGTAGCCAGAGGGCCCTGGGCACTCCTTGGCCAGGCTGTGGCCACACAATGTGCCTGGGCACAAAGCCAAGAGAAACCTCCAGCTTGGTCTGAGTGTGGTGACACATCCCTGCGTGACATCAGCTTTGCAATGTGCGCTGGCTGCCACTACCACCATCCAGAGGGGATGGGGATGGGCTCTCCTTCCATCTACCTCAGCTGGGATAGATGATGTACCCCACTGGACAGGGTCCATCCCAGTCTCAGCAGCCAGGACCCAGGGGCTGGGCCCAGCATGTGGTTGGGGTGGGAGGTAGCATTTTTGCCATTTCTTCTTTAACAGGAGTAGCCTTCTATTAAAAGTCTATCCTGATCATGTCCCATCATAGATGAGTCATACAGGGGAGAGGCCATGACCCAGTGCCCAGCTAGTAAGTGCTCTGCTCTTCTGGGGGTGTCAGCTGCCATAGGGTGCCAGCGGCACTAGCTTTGGATGGGATGGTATTGGGAAATATGTGAGCATCCCAAGGTCCCCTAACCTAGTGTGCCCCAGCCTACAGCTGCAAGGATGTGTCTCCTTGCTGTGATGCAGTAGGGTGGGCAGGGTCTGGGGCAGTGCTGCTGCCCCCAGAGCTGGCTGGAGCAAGATGCACAGGCTCTCTGGTTTGTTGGCTGCAAACAAGTTTCCTGGCAAAGAGGCAAATAACACAAGGAGAATGAATTTTCCAAGTGCCAGGGTGGCAGGGCTGTCCTTCACTGGGAAGTGACCCAGGAGCCTGCATGGGACCGGGGCACACACTAACAGGATCACACCACTGTCAGGGCTCCCTGTTAGTCCCCATGGACCGGTGGCATGGACAGAAGCAGGCACCTGGGAAGAGTACAGGGAGAGATCCAGCTCCTTCTGTCTGCCTCAGTTTCTCTGCCACACCTGTCCCTTTCTCATTCTTACCTTGCTCATCCAGGATTTCCGCTTGCACATGGCTTTCCTCCGCTTCACCGCCTCCCACAGCCGCCGCTGGCCTGCAGGATACAGGGACACAGTGACTGTCATAACCCAGTCTGGGGTAGAGATTCTCTCCAGCCCCATGGACCACATGCTCCTCTGGGTTCCCCAAAAGATGCTGCACATCCAACTGGGGACAAGGGCAGAGGTTTGGTGGGGTATACACACCAGGGCGTCCCATGCCGATCTTCTCCAGATCCTCATTTTTGACGTACTCAAAGTGGGAGAGGCGTGTGACATTGAGCTCGTCCCGGATGCGCAGGAAGTACTGCTGCAGCTGAAGCTCGGTGAGCAGCTCCAGCAGCCAGTCCGTGCCCTCCTCCGCCTGCATGCTACAACTCAGCCTCTGCCAGGACATGATGCCAGGTTAGTGGGAACCCTGCTCCACTCCCCTCTGCCCTGTCCCCACTGAGGAGTCACCCACAGGGGCTCGGAAGCAAGGCTGGGGTGCTGCTGTGAGAGATACTAGTGGACTCATCTCCTGAGCCTGTCCCCAGCACTCTAAGGGAGGCCAGGAGAGGCATTCTATGAGCAGGACACCCAGGAACATGCAGGGCTGCTTGCTTTACTTGTCATGAAACACCAGCCCACTCTTCTGCTCCAGCTCAGGCTACCCCTTGGAGGAGGCAGAGCCTCAGGACCGATGTGCCTGCCCGGCTCCCCCTACTCAGCTAGAGGGGCTGAGAAAGAAGGCTGTCCCCAACAGCGACAGACACCTCGGCCACCTGGCTGGCTGCAGTACAGACCCACAGTAGATTTCCTCTGCCATGGGTGGTAGCACCTCGTTGGGCAGACACAGGAAGGGGACAGACAAGGACATCATGACCACTGGGGGGTCCTAATGCCCCAGCACTGAGGTATAGAGCGCCCCAGCGCTGCCGGCATCATCACCCTAGCCGTGCCAGGACACAGGGAGGGAGGGATGGGGCCAGGTCCCACCGACAGTTCTTCTTGCCCCCAACCACTCCCCATCTGTGCCTGCTGTCCCGACTCTCCCCCAGTTTCATTGCCACCTTTGTGGAAAATGACACGGCTCCACCTCCCGCTGTTAGGAGCAGGAAGGAAGGAATTTGGGACTCGCCGTCCTGGCTCCACAGCACGGCAGCCCCCTCCATCCTCTCCTCCCCAGGAGATGACACAGCCCCTGGCGTTTTCACCGGCTGTGCTCGGCTCCTTTGGCCGCGTTACCGCAATTACAACCCTCGGCACTGGGCTAAAAATACGGCGGGCGCGGCGAGCAGCTGGGCACGGGGGCACATGGGGGCACGCGGAGGCACACAGGGCGAAAGGAGCCGCCGGCTCCCCTGCCCGCAAGCGATGGGGACAGGGCCGGGTGACGGGTCTGCCTGAGGCGAGGGTCGGCACTTACTCGGTAGAGGCGGAAGCGGGTCAGGAAGGGGAAAGATCGGTGCAAAGCCTGGAAGCGCCGCATCCTGCCTGGCTGCCCGCCGCCGGCCCCTGGCACCGCTGGTGTCCCTTCCCCGGTGCCGGCGTCCCACGGCGGAGCCCGCTCACTGCAGCCGGGGCGCCCGCAGCCCCTTCATCTGGGCTACAGAGAAGCGCTCTGTGCTCGGCTGCCCCATATATCTTCCCTGGAGCGGGCAGGGGGCTCGGGCTGTCTGTCGGCCGGACGCGGGCTGTGGCTCTGCCCCTCCTTCCATCCGGCTCCCGATCCTCTGGCCGCCCGGCCCTCCCCTTCCCCAACGCAACGGGGCCGGGACGGGGGGGTGGCGGCAGGCAGGGCTGGGGGTCACTCCCCTGGCCTGCAGCCGCTTCCTGGGGACCCCCCGCTGGCAGCGGGGTTTGGTCCAGGCCGGCTGCCCGCAGCGCGCCCCAGGAGGGTTATTTTCAGCCGGGCTGGGACGCGCGCCCAAGGGGCCGGGCTCCCATCAATGTGCCGCTTTCTCCCTTGTTCGGCGGTCGCCGGCAGCTGGGAGCCTGGACCCTCGCTCCCATTTCCATGGAAACTCGCCCCGGCCTTGGGAAACGCTCCCAGGCCTCAGTTTCCCCCCCAGGAAGCAGGGAGGGAGGGAGGCACAGGAGACATCCGGCTCTCTGCTTCCCAGTCGAGGCCACAGGCATGATGCCAGGGCGATGGGCACTGCGGGGGGGAGTTTCTGGCTCGGCAAATATATCCGCTGCCCAGCCGCCAGCCCCCACGGAGCTCTGTAGTGGGGTGGCACTAGCATCCAGGGGCTTCCTCCTCTTCTCCAGCAGTGCTGTCCGCCCGCGGGCTCCCCAGGGAGAACAACTGTCCGTGCCGGCATCCACAGCGTGAGAAAGGAAAGTGACCTCTTGTCACAGCCCCCGCCTGCCTGGCTCCTCCAAACCGTTGCCATTACTGTGCCGGAGGCGGGGGGGGGAACTAAGAAGGAGTTAAGTGCATCCCCAAGAGGCGTCTCCACTGTGGCTTCTACTGCCACTGGGATTCCAGCTGGCACCCGGCAGCACAGGCACCAGGCACAACAAGTCCATTGACCAGGCACAACCGGGCACAGTGCCCTCGGCACCAACCTCTGCCACGCGCCAGCTTCCCCCTTCCCAGCTCAGGGAACACGGGGGTGGGGAAGTGCCCTACCCTGATGGAGCATCACCCTCATCAGGCAGGAAAGGCACCCACTGGGACTGGCACCCAACGTGCTGCCTTCTGCACCTCCAAATCCCAGGTGAGGATGTCCAGTTCAGCGCCCACACTGGGAATGGGGGAATCCAGCTTTACCCACCACGCCAGGGGAGGTTCCGTGCCTCAGTTTCCCTCTCTGCGATAGACCCCCAGCGGCAGGGGATGATCCTGCAACCTTGACTCTGAGTCGGGCAAGGAGTCCTGCCAGCAAACTTCCATCCTGAGGCGGGGGAGCCAGAGACACGCATCCATCTCCCTAGGTCCCCGGCACAGGTGCTGCCCGGCCCTTGGTGCCCTGCACACACGCCACGCCGTGCACACCCATCCCCGCAGCACCAGGGATGCACCCTACGTGCACTCAGGCTCATGCACCGGTGGTGAGGACGCTCACGTGCACCCCGGGACCACACAGGCGCAACNAAACACCCCGGCGCCGCAGAGCCGGCGGCAGCACCGGCCCGCTCCCCGCCTCCGCCTGACACACACCTGGAGCTGCCTGCGCCCCGCACACCCACGGGTGCCCACCCCCGGTGTGGCACGTTCCTCGCCTCCGCGCTTGCCTGGCATCACACATACCCGGCTGAACTGGCACACGAGCGGTCAGTCCTCTCCCCCCGCCCCAATTAGTCCTACTCATAATGACACCCCAACAACTGTCCTTACACCCCAAGGCACCTCGCACCTATGCATTCCCCCACAACCATGCACAGCCCAACAACCCCCCCCCAAGGGACGCCTCCATATGTGGATGGCAGCCGGCGGGCTCACCGTCTGGATGCAGCGCTGCAACTGGGGGGTGGCAGCCTGTGCTGGGCACCGTGCCTCCCCCCCCAGCCACGAGCTGAGCCAGGCTCGGCTGAGCAGCGCTGGCGCACGCCATTCCCCCATGCCTCAGCTGCCCCAGCAAGGAGCAGCAAGCAGCCCCGCTGCAGTGGGTCAGGATGGGAGCACAGCCGAGCAGGGAGGGTGCCATCCCCACGCTGCCCTGAATGCTGCGGCGTACTGCGCATTCCAGAGGGGGAGATGCCATGCAGGGGACCCGCCGTGCCCCATGCCAGCTGCCAACCCGCGCTCCACAGCAGGACCCTGCCTGTTCTGGGGAACACCCAGCTTAACCAGGTACCCCCCGCTGCTCTCCTCTACCGGTTCCCCGCCACTGACCCGCCGGCACGGCATGCCCGAGGCGATGTCTTGACGGGGGGGTGGCGTGGGGCGGTTGCTGCCCAGTCGCAGGGCCCGCTGCCCGGTGCTGTCCGAGAAGCTGTGGGGCAGGGGGCCGAGCATCTCTTCCTCCTCCTCGGCGCTGCTCAAGCGCTGATAGTCGCATCTCTCGCCCATGGCTGAGGCAGCGGCTGCGGCGCAGCGGCGAGTGGGGGGCTCTGCGGAGACGCCCGCGTATGCCTGGGGGCGGCAAGGGCTGGAGCCGGGCTTGGGATCACATGGCAGAAAGTTGCTGCAGTTCCGGAAAACAGCGAGAGGGTGAAGGTGACCGCAACGTTGATGGAGGGGAGGGGATAGATGGAGGGGATGGATAGATGGAGGGATGCAGAGGAGACGGGGAAAGAGAAGCGGGGGCAGCCCCTTGAGCGCCCGTCCTCACCCCGATCCCAGCCTGGCACCACTGTCTTCCTCTCGGCTCGGCAACCCAACAGCCCAGCTTCTGTCCCTGCTCCGGCTCCTGAGTGGAGAACTGCTGGCATCGCCGCCAGCCCCGGCGCCGCGCTCACAGCCCCCTTCTCCCCGCACCCCGGCACGATGCACTAGGCAGCCGGGCGGAGGAGGATGAGGGGGGACCATTGTCCAGCAGTTAGGGTTCTGTGGCAGGCAGGATGGGTAGGGAGGCACCTGCAGAGGGATGGGGGAGCTCTGGGGCTGGCAGCATCCCCAGCATCCCTCCCGCTTCCCTACGCAGGCGGAGGGGGATGGGATGCAATGGAAAGATGGCTGCTCCGCAGCGATCGGCAGCTTTGGCACAAGCACGGCAGGGCTGGGAGAGCAGCCAGACCCCAGCGAGTGCTGCTGGGATGGGGGTACGGAACGCACAGCCGGATCAATCCTCTCCCCCCTCCCCATCGCGGGGAGCTGGGGGTCTCCTAGACCGCCGCCAGGCGCTGCACCAGGCACAGTCCCCAGCAGGGGCAGGTGGCACCGGGAAGGGCCCCCCCCCCCTCCCCGGACTGGGAATCCCCCGAGCTGCACATCGGGACTGGCCCGTACCCACAACACTGCCCGACCGCAGCCCCTTTCTAAGCCCCCTGGGCCAGAACTACAAGCAGGCTGAAACTAGGGAAGGGGCTCTGCAGCCCCTGCAAAGACCCCTGTGACCTGCCTGTCCCTTGGGGTACAGCACAGCCCCCAAGGACCAATCTGCTCCTCAGGCCAATACCACGGGGCATGGTGCCCCACTCAGACCCCCAGAAACGCCCCCATTACGCCCTCATTCTTCCCCCCTCAGAGACTCAACACCCTGGTATAGCCAAAGGAGTGACACCAGGATGTCACAGTGCCAGGGCAGGAAGAGGACACGAGCCTGTCCTGCCCCACCCCAGAAAAACAAACCCCCCCAAGCCCGGCGGGCATCTGCCCTGGCTGAGGGGCCGGGCAGGGGCAGCCCCTTGGCGACTCCTCCTGCCATACCACGGAGGTGAGCTCAGCCGTGGAGCAGAGGCGAGCTAAGCCCGCGGCGTGGGAGCAGCGAGCCGCCCCCGCGCACGGCCCGCCGGCGTCACCGCGCTGGCACGCCACGGACGGTGACTGATGCACGTGCTATGCCACCTTCCCTCTGGACCCGACTGCCCTGCGCTGCCCCGAAACCCTCACCAGCCTGCCCAGTGAAGGCGATGCCATGGGGTCCCCAAGATGAGTGGGGACAACCCCTGTCCCCACAACCCTGGGCATGGATTTCGATCACACACACACGTCAGGTCCTTCTGGCCTGCCTAGGCTAAACTGTCATCCAAACGATTAGGTCCCCTACAAGGGGACGAATGGCATCGTGCCATGCCACCCCTGACTCACCTGCCATCAATTCCCACCGCGGAGGGGTCCTACCACAATGACAACCGCTGGATGGGGCGCACTGTCCTCTGCACTCCAGGGCAGCAACACTCACATGGACCACAGGGTGTCCCGTTCCTCTCTGTGAGGACACTGGAGCTCCCCAGCCCTCTGGAACACCACACGTGCCCCCGCATCCCCGAGACCGATGCCACACTAGCCCCCGTGCCTAACCACCCGGCAAAAGAAGTAGTTAGTGGGTCCCCAAAACAAGCTCCCAGAGGGGATGAGGTCCTCTACTCACCTCCGTCACATCACCCCGCTCACTGCCACAGCCCGGCTGCCACCTTCCTGGCAACTGTGTCACCTGGAAGTGATCTCACTGTTTGCGGCGGCAGCAGGGCGGCCGCGTCGGCACCCCGGGCTGGCTCGTTCAGCCCTGGCGGGGCCCCGAGGGCGGCCCCAAATTGTGGCGACACACTCCCCAGCCCGGCTGCCATGGCGCAGGTGCGCAGGCACGCACATACCCATGCGTACAAACGCACCCCGCTCCCACCAGAGGCAGGGCTGCTGGCTGCATCCTGCCCGCCCGCGGGATGCTGCTGCCACCCAGCTGCCCGGGGACCGTCAACAGCCCCTCGCTGAATTGCGCCACCCCACGTACCCCCATACCGGTGGGTGTTTTGCCTCCCTCGGTGCTGGCACCTGATGCTGCTTGCTCGGCCAGATGGGGAAAGCAGGACCTCTCGGGGGACCACCACGGAGGGCTGGTGACCCCCGCGGAGGGGGTGGCCGGGGAGGCCGAGGTGCCAGGCTCACCCTCGTTGCCATCTCTGGGCTCCCAGAGCCTGGCCCCCTGGACTGATCCTGCTCCCCAGCACAGAGCATCTCCTTCCCTGAGTGCCCGCCTGCAGCAGTGGCTGTGTGGGAAGGAAAGACACAGGCATGTGGGTCCCCCTTGCCCCCCTCATCCCGACAGAGCCCGGTACAACCCCAATCCCCTCCCTAAGCCTCTTTCGTCCGCTAAATCCGCTCCGCAGGTCGAGCCGGGGAGGGCTTAGTCTGTCTTGTGCCTCCCTGCTCCTCAGCACAGGCAGAGGATGGGCAGAAATTGCTGACCCCACAGCTGATCCCCACCTCGGCCCCAAGCTCTCCCACCAAGGCAGGGACACAGAGTGGTGTTTTAGGGGACAAGCAGGCAAAGCAACACCCTTTGGCACCCACAACACCCTGAACACACTGCCCAGCCCTCAGCTCCATGACCATGGGTGGTGCTGGGGAGGAGGCGGGGGCAGCAGGCTTGGTATCACTGCCACAGTGGGAACCCTGCCACCCTGCCCCAGCACAAGGCTGGTTTGTGACCACTGGCTCCCATGCCCATCTCACCTGAGCCACAGGGGCAGTGCTGTGAGGGTCCCTTGACAGTGCCAGCCCCAGTGTTGCAGCGAGCTGGGCAGTGTAAGAGGCGGCACAGTGTCAGGGCTCAGCCATGGGGTCCCCCCTGGGGCAAGGCAGGAGAGAAAGGTCAGATTGGGCCTCCCAGCCTGGCACCTCCATCTGTACAGGTCAGATGCTTCAGACTCCCTAGGGGTTAAGGTGTGGGAAGTCTCCCTGCAGCCAGGATCACACCCTGCTCTGCCCAGGCAGCTGGAAGAGGCTTTGTGGACCTGTCTTCCAGGTGAGCTTTGCTGCCAGTCCTGTCAGGGAAAGGGGGGCACCAGCACACACCCTGGGTCCAACCAGCTCCTCTGTCCTCGGGATGCTGCCAATAGTACACCCATCTCCACACCACCACAAGATGTGTCCTTGGTTCAGGCTGCAGCTGGCACAAAATGAGTTTGTCAGGTCTCAGGCCAGACTGGCACAAAGCCACATCCCTGCAACAGCATCTCCCCTTTGTGCTGCGAGGAGGAGAGTTGGGATCCCTGGAGCTGGAAGGAGAGGTGAAGGCTCAACCAACCCAGTTCCCTATCACCACTGCAGTGCAGCACCCTGGCCATACCATCCAGCATGTGCTGGTCATTAGCACTAACTGACAACACCATAATTAGCCAGGCCTGCAGCATGAGCAGGACCCCAACCCCCCAGCTCAGCAAAGGGATGGAACTCTTCCCGTCCTGGCAGGAGTTGTGCATGGGGCAGAGCCCCCTACTGTCCCCCCAAAACCCATAAAAGTGGGCAATGTCCTCCTGCATGTTTTGCCTCCGCCAGCCACTGTCCCTCATGGACACCACTGGAGTAAAAACTCTGGTGCTCCAGGGGCAGGATGGGACCTCTTACGGGAAAACTAAGGCATGGTAAGAGGTCTTGTGTGCAGTATGGCTGGGACAGGGCTCAGCCACAAGCTCACAGAGGTTCCTGGTCCTGTGGAGGCTGCTCCTCTGCCCATGAGGGCCCCCCTTGCCTTGGGGAGGCTGAGTCATGGGGGGACAGCAGGCTGGCAGATGCCCGAGGAGGATGGAGGCATTGCCATCCCCCCAGCCATACCCACAACACCCCACCCTGCACTAACGAATACCGGGCTAACAAGGCTCCAATAGCTCCAGGGGTTGGTAACAGGTTGCACAACCTGCACAGCCCCCACCCTGCACCCCCAGGCCTTGGCGCGGCAGGATGGGGGATGCAGAGGCTGCATCTGCCCCCCCCCTCCCTGAGGGGAGCAGTGGGCTTGGGACTGGTAGTGGGAGCAGGACCACAGCCAATGGTGGGGATGCAGCACTCGGGGTCTGTCCTGGACAATCTCCCTAAAGAGGAGCTTAGCAGCACAGCCCGGCTCAAAGACACTCTATCAGACAAGTCCTGTTTTTAGGAGATTTTTGCAAAGCCCGGCTCTCAAAAACTTTGTTCAAAGCTTTGTCTTGAGCCAGCTCAACAAAAGGGTGAGTAAGGAGGGAATGCATGACTTCTAGAGCTCAAAGCATCTGGCAAGGGGCGCACACTTTGCAGGGTATCAGGCCAGTACCAGAGCTCAGCAGCACTGGGGCACCCCGATGTGCCCACTGCACCAAGGCAGCCCCAGGGAGGTGAGGGTGTGGTGAAGTACCAATGCCGGGCTCTGCCCCAGCCTGTCCTGCCCAGACAGCCCAGCCCTGGCATGGCTGCCAGAGACACTGCCCCTGCCCAGGCTTCTCTGGCCACCTACAAAACCCTTCCTCCAGATGCCACTTCAGAGTGGGTGAGGGGTCTGATCGTTCTGGGAGAAGCTGAGCAGGGTCCACCTGGGAAGGTGGGATCCTTGTCTGGACTATCAGCATCACCTTACCACATTTAACTTAAAAAATTTATTTAAAAAAGCAAACCCAACAAAGACCAAAAGTATCTGAATGGTCCTGGACCGTTCAGAGAAAATGGCTGGACACGTTTTCTGCTGAGCCAGTGGTCAGAGGCTCCCCATACCTCACTGCTACTCGGGGTTTCAGCCCCAGCACAACACCCCGAGGCGGAGGGGTGACCCTGGAGGACAAAGATCCTCTGTTCACTGCCGTAGCTCCCACGAGCCCAAGGAAGAGGAAGAGCAAAGCCGCCTTTTCTCCAGGAAAGAAAACCTTCCCCCAGTTTCCGCTGTGGTTTAGGAGAGTTCAAGGGCACCAGGCACCCACTCGCACCAGACCCTGCTGCCTGCTCTGCCCTGGCAGCAGGAGCAGGAGGTCAGGGCATGCTGCTGGCCACGGCTCAGCAGTCCCGCAGCGCCTGGGCACGAGGGCACCACCGCAGCTCGAAGTGCTGCAGGGCACAGTGCCAGCTATGCCCGGTGAGGCACAGCCGGCACACGCAGATTCCGACTCGGCAGTGCCACAGTGCCAAACCCTGAAGCACCGTAGACCCTCGTATCACCTCCAAACACGGGGTCGCGCCTCGTTCCTTACCTTTGTGCTCACCGTCACTGCCACCGCATCCTGCGCCGGGTCTGCAGCGTCACCGGAGGGCGAGGATGGGCACGGCGGCACTCCAGACAGCCGGCATGCCAGGCGGGACGCGCCCACACGCCTGTCGGGGCGAGGTGCGACGATCGACGCCGGGGACGTCCGGGACGCGGGTGGGATCACCCACGGGGCAGCGGGCACCGGGCACGGGGTCCGGGCTCACACCCGGGCAGACCTCCTGCGGCTCAGGCGGTGTGCTGGGGTCTTCGTGCCGGGGGTGCCACCGGGGTGCTCTTGCTCCCCAGGGTAGAGCTC
>WEIV01007343.1:44576-61478 GCA_013390005.1 Calyptomena viridis | reverse complement strand
GCGCTCCGGGAGCCCGGGAGCCCCGGTTCCACCGCCCCCTTCCTCCTCTCTTGCCCCGCCGCCTCCTCCCGCCGCCGCCGCCACGAGCCCGGCCGGCCCCCGGCTCCGCTCTTAAAGGCGCCGCGTCCCCGCTTTACGTAACAGCAGGGGTGAGGACGGACAGAAGGACGGGTAGATGAGCACCGGGCCGCGGGGATGGACACACCGACGGACAGACTCACCGCGGAACAGCGCCAGGCCCCGAGACCGCTCCGCTGTAGGGAGCCGGTCGCGGGCTGACCTGCGCAGCCCAAATCCCTGCTCCCAGGTTAAGTGGGAAGGGGCTGTCCCCACTTCCCTCTGCCCCGGCGGGGCTGGCGCTGCCCAGCCGCAGCAGGGCTCCCGCAGCCCCGGCCCGGCGTCTCGGGGTGCTTCACACAGCCACCGCAGGGAGAGGAGCCCTGCCAGGCGCGGGCAGGAGCTGCGGGAAACGACGTGTTTCCAACAAGTAAATCATCCCCGTGGAAGAGGAGGGACCAGAGCTATGACGGGACAGCCCATAAGGAGCAAACTGGGCTGCTAGAGAAGCTGCCTCTCCCCTCAAATAGTGCATCTTCCCGGCATGTAGTGTAAAGCAGGAGGCAAGACCAGCACTAGGGACGGGGGAAGACAGCAGAGAGAAACTGAGCATATTTAAATGCAGAGCCCCAAACCCGTGCAGTCTCACCTGAGCAGGCCGCTGGAGCTGAGGAGGCAGCTCCTACGCTTCCAGAGTTCCCCAGGGCGTTAATCAGTATCCACATACCCATCTGCACCTTGGCCCAGGGGAGCTCCAGGGTGATGAGGGGCAGGGACAAGGCAGGACACAGTGGGACAGCTTTCTGGGACACAGCCACACACAGCCCTGTCCAGCCACCACCTCAGCAGCAGAGACCTACAAAGCCACAGCCAGTGGGAAATCCAATGTTTCATTGTCACATCATTCGCCTTAACAGTACAGGCATGCCACAACTGAGAGGAACCCAGGGGCTTGCATATGTTACTCCTCCACCTCATTACCAGAGTCCTTATCCCTACTGTCTGGGATGAGGCAGGACTCAGGATGAACAGCACTGTAAAGGTCAGCCTTGCTACTGCACATCAACAAGGTGGTAGTGGAGCACCCAGGTACTGGCCCTGACGGGGCAGGAGAGCAGCCTCCCTCCAGCTGCCGAAGCACACTCCTGGCCACAACAGCATCATGGTTTTACAAGAACCCACAGGAGAAGTTGAGTGTTCAAGCTTCAAAATCTTTATTCAAGCAGACAGCAGGTAATTCAGAAACCCAGAAGAGAAGTTGAGTGTTCAAGCTTCAAACATCCTTTATTCAAGCAGACAACAGGTACTCCAGAAACGGTTTAGCATCCCACAGCAGTGAGATGCCAGCACTGAACAACATCCCAGTAGTCACTGTTGTGCTGCCGAGACAGGCTTTGTCTTTTGTGTCTCTCTGCTGGCTATAAAGCGCAAGATTAAGTCTGACATCAAGATGCATGCAAACACTAGAGTGAGGACTCCCAGACAGCAGCTCTCACGTGCTATCAAGAGAAGTGTCACTAGGAAACACTAACACAAACAGGGCTGTAGGAAGAGTTAAGAGAATTTAGGGAAGAGCAACAAGTTGCACAAGTCTGGGCATCAGGCTTCTAGACAGATTGATCTATGAAAATCCAGCCCCCCCAAGCAGGTGAGCACTGACCTCAGTGACTAGGACAGGGGCCTGTCCTTGCCCATTCCTTACGGAGCTCCAGCTGAACAATGTTCTTTCCCTCAAGGACTACTGCTGGGGCTCAGGTCACTCACTCAGGTCCGGTTTAAATGCCACATCAAACTGCAGAGTTTAGGTTAAAACTAAACTGCAGATTAGGGTTAAATGCCAGATCAGACTGCAGAGTACAGGGCCAGCAAAAGCCAGCCAGCCAGGGCTGTTTGGGAACAGGCAGCACAATTTAGCAGGTATCACACATCAGCAGAGCTCAGCTTCAGGTCAGGAAGCAGAGTGGCACCATGAGAAAGTTGCCACTGATTTTGCCTCTCCACCCAACACCCAAGGTGGGCAAGACTGGAATTACCAGTGAGAACTCGAGAGTGAGCAGCTTCCCATGCATGCACACCATCACTCTCCCACTGCCACAGCAGGCCAGCCTCTCAAAGCATTACATGCAACCACCCAGAGCAGTGACCTGAGCCCTCCAAACAGCTGTGAGCCTGAAGCCCTACATTCACCTTTAATTCCTCATGTCTTTGTAACTGATTTGAAGGAAGTTTACTACATCACAGAGCACACAGTCTAACTAGCCTAGTTTCCACTAAACATTCAAGCACCACTCCCGTAGCTGGAGGCAGGAAGCCAATTCAAGACAGCACAGCTATTTGAAACAGTTCAGCCTATGGAGAAGGTAGAGTGTAAGTACATAACAGATTGAAGTTTGTATCTGCATCACCACAGGAGAGTGAAAAAATAGGACTGCAGGAAATTAATCCATGTTAGATACTAACCATCGAGCTTCGCAGATGACATTGCATGTTAAGCATAGAACAATTATGGGAAACACTGTCCCCGATAATTACGTACACCCCTAGTGCAACATATGGAGGTCACTGCCTCCGATATAACACTGTGGTAGGCAAAAACTACCTTGTTCTTTACACATTATGGAAGACACTGCCCCCGATAATGTCAGTTAGGTTTCATGATACATTAGGTACTGGAAGTTTGCAGGAAGCTGCCATTTAAAAATCGTGCCAATGCCTAATCTGAAGTACAGGGAGTTTGTGTGTGTTGCCACAGATGGAACTAGGGCTATACACAAGCCCCTCCGCTGGGGCCAGGGCCAGGAAGGAAGCTGTGCTTCCCATGAGAGCACACAGCATCCAGAAAGGGGAGCAGGAGAGTCCAAAGCCCACAGAGGAGCATGGACCCTGCAAAGAAGCCAAATTTCTAGTATTTGAGTTTCCACCCAGGTTTTCAGCATTTCAAGGATTACATTGGAGCATAACCTGGAAACTGGCTACCAGGTTTACAAATTTCTTTCAGAGGGGTGTTTTGCCACAGAAAGCTTAATTGCTAGTTTTCCAAAACTTTTTGAGGGACCTCTTGATTATTTTAAATGCAAAGTTCCAGTATCATGTTTTGATTGTAATAGCAGATGCTGCTTTATTCAAAAACGACAGTATAACTGTCATAATTATGGAAGGCACTGCTTCCGATAATTATCTTCTATAAAAAAACACACCATTTATAGTGAACACTGTCACTGATAAATAAATAAAGAAATAAATATCTCAGTGCCAAAGAAGAGCCATCTTGCAAAATGACATCAAACAGGGTTTGGCCAGCAAGAGACTCGATTTCACACAAGGCCCCCAAGCAGCAAGGTCTGAAGTGCCAATCTAGGGCCATTTCTCAATGCTGCAGGACTGAGGTGCCAGCTAAGGATACAAAGGGGACATTGGATAATCTTTGGGTAATTCTCCCTGGGTATTGATAACTGCCTCAGCAGAAGCAAGCCTCCAAGATGTCACTGGGACCCTGCTGTTGAGTAAAGGCAGGCCAGGCACTTCAGAGCTTGCTGATAATCCAGCACTTGTGGGTATTACTACATTTAATTTTTGAACTACAGCTCTCTACAGCTTCCTGCCAGAGAACGGATCCTCACCACAAGTGTTCAGAGGAATCCATTCCCTGTTTTGTCACTAGGTTTAGGGGGCCAACAATTAAAAGCCTAAATGGGTGATATACCTCTCCACTCAAGGTACCAGTTCAGGAGTCATGCAACCTCTTGGTTCTGAAGTACACTGGAGAGCAAGCCCTAGAAGCAGCTGTACATGACCAGTCTGGGCTGTGGTCAGATGGGGGCCTGGTCAGAGGAGATTTCACAGTAATGTTAGTACCTGCTTTAAAACTGCCTCCTGTGAATTTGTCAAGGTGAGATTTAAATTTTATGCTCAACTTTGGTCAGAAAAAACTTTGTTGCCAGAAAATCTACAAAAAAGTAATGCCATGTTAGGGAGAGGTTTTGTTTAGGTTTCAGTTAGGTTTCACAACATATAAGGTACTGGAAGTTTGCAGGAAGCTGCCATTTAAAAATCGTGCCAATGCCTAATCTGAAGTACAGGGAGTTTGTGTGTGTTGCCACAGGTGGAACTAGGGCTGCACATCAAGCCTCTCTGAACACAGCTCTCCTGTGCCTTAGAGAGATAATCCTGTACCTTAACCAGGTGTTTGCTGTGTCTAGAATTCATTGTCTGTATTCCAGATATCACCCACTAAAGCATTGGCAGCCCCTTTAATGGTCCAGGTCATCAGGGCCAGCTGCTCTTTCAGCTTGTCGACATCCACACTGCTTTTGTCACCTTTCAGCTGCTCCAGGGTCTCCAGCAGACTCTGCAGGGTGTGGGAGCCTTTGCCGAAGAAGATGTGGCGAAAGGGAGCATCTTTTGGTGAAAGGTACGGGGAGAGGAAGTCATACTCCACCTAAGTAAAAGTGCAAATTTAGGGGTGTACTCTCCCCTCCCAAGTTTTTATTTCCTAATTTGCCTCAACACGAGCAGCCAACCTCTGACCCCCACTCAGCCCTTTTCCACAGCAGCTCTGCAAAGGCCAGAACCTCCCCTCATAGTGCAAGTGCAGAACTCAGCCAGGTTGATACTAAGCAAGTGGAAGAGACACTAGTCTGTCTGCACAGTGCCCACAGCCCCTTAGGGAAAGGCCTATCCCAGCCAGCACTCTCTTCCTTCATGAAGAAGGAAAAACCAGTTGTAGATACCCACCTTCATGATCCTGTCATTCAGGGCTCTGCGGATGATCCTGTTTTCCTTGTCACTGCTTGCAATGTCTCTTCTCAGCACACCTGCAGCTCGATGAAAGTCACCACGGGCAAAAAACAGCCACTCCAAGGTCAGCCCCAGCGCCTGCAAGGGAGGAGCTGTTAGCAAACCTGATTTTCTTCTTTTGCTGCTCTCTTACCAAAAGAAAGGGGTTTTTTTTGTTATTTTTTTTTTTCCCCCAGTTTAACCAAGTAGCAGAGCGAGTTCCTGGCAGGCTCTTCTGAGGTCACTACCCACCCACAGTTTCTTGTAAGCTTTCAGCAGAGCTGCAAATAAAGAGGCAGAGCTGCACTATGCTGTGAATGATAACCAGAGGAAAAATCATCCACATCCACTTCCTCAAGAGCTCACCACAGCCAGATTAGCTAAATCTGTCTGCCACAGATATTCTGCCTGCACTGCACCAAAAGGGACATCGATTCTGGTCACACTCTGATGCCCAAAGGGGGAAGATGTCCACCTTGCTGTATCCACTGGCACGAGGCCTTCTTAGCACATGGCTCCTGACTGTCTACAGGGATCTGGTGAACTCGGGAGTCCTTCTTACCTTCACATCCTGATCATAGAGCAAAACCTTCTCCTGGAATGACAGCAATTCTTCACTATAGCTATCAATGTCAAGGAACAGCTCATGATCATGGGTCAGCCTTAGAGCTATTTGTCCAGCAACTTCTGCAGCAGCACGCATAAGAGCATACAACTTGTCAATCTTCTTCAGGTTTGCCAGTGTGTCCCCAGTAGTGCCCAAGAGGGGATATTCCTCATCTTTCTGCAAGAAAGGTGTTGAAGTTAGCCAAGAATGCCTTTCCAGTTAGATATTTTTCATCCCCCACCAGAGGTTACGTGCTACTTCCAACACATCCCAAATCCCTGTGCTGTTAAGTAGTGAGACTGGAGTGGCGAAACTTCAAAGCATGGGGAAGGGAATGGAGCTCCTGCATTTTGTCCCTCACTTTCCAAGGATCAGCAGGATATTGTTAGTTTTTTAGACCTGAAGACATACAGACCTTTACACTCTCAGAATTCACTGCATAAGTGCAAGTAGGTAAATCTCAGCACCCAGTCTAGTATGTGGTGGCAGCACCCTCCAACCCTTCTTGCACGATAACTCAAGTTTTCATGTGAAACAAGTCTAACACTAACAAACCCAAGCATTCATACAAGAGGGAGCTGCTATCAGAAAGGCTCCCAGGTGCACACCTACAGTAACAGGCCAGGCTCCTGGGCTGATGTCAGCCCCAAACTGCAGCAGCAGACCTGAATAGTCTGAGTTAGTACTTGCTCTGGTCAACAATACTGCTTCAATACCCTCTGCTTGCTGACCAGCAGGCTGTAGTACAGTCTTTCACTGATGCAGCACAGCTTGACATCTTTTTAGATGCTTTTTAGATGGTTTTTTTTAGATGACTGGAATGTAGGCCAGACTTGTCCCAAGAAGCAGCCTTCACAGCAAGTACTGCCACAACCATCAGGTCCAGAGGCTGTACCTCATCCTCTTCAGAGGCTCTTGTATGAACACTGAGCTTGGGACAGCACCCTGTGCTCTGCCATCCTGGAGAGCATTCTGCATGAAATGAATACACCAGGCAGGCACACAATACTTACATTGCAGAAACCAAAGGAAACCACTGGAATTCCGGAGTAAGCCAGGAAAGGGAAAGCTGCATTATCCAGACCAAGGGGAACGCTGCAGAATATAAGCACTGAGTAGTTATCATTTGGTTTGGGCATACCAGGAGAGAAGCTAGAAGCTCTACAGTTAAAGCTCTGAGCCAGCAGGACTACCCTGCCTAGAAAAGACTGAAGGAGTCTCAGCCAAACATCAAGGGCTGCTTGTCCATTTCCAAGCCGCTGGACTTGGTATTAGGCTGTTCTTGCCCTCCAAAAAGATGTCTAGGCTGCCCACAAGCAGCTTTGGGCAGCACAGAGAGACAAAGCCCACCCCAGACAGCACTATGACCCTCCAGCACAAAGAGCATAAGTCATTTGATTTGCTTCTTTATGGAGATCTGCTTTCCTAAAGAGATGGCTAACAATACTCACACTTGATTTATCCAGTCAGAGCCAACTCTGCTATACAGGCTTTCTGAATCCTTTGTTGGGTCCTTCACCTGCACAGAGATGACAGTCACTGCACTTGTTCTGACCTCTCCTTGGGTTTCCAGGTTCATCCTGGAGCTTGCATTGCTGTGCAGAGGCCAGAGTCAGTGTGCTCCCCTGACCTTTCTCCACACAGGCACGGTTCATGTGGGACAGGCGTTCACCTCCCACTGAACTGTGGCATTTGCTGGTTTTAGATTCTGCATATGCGAACTGCGATTTCCAGAGCCCAGCTGATTTCAGACAGGGCCCTCCAGAACACCTCAGCTTTTTCTCCTAAATGAGGCTTTCTCCACAGAAGGTGTTGGCTGGGGAAAGGGACGCAGCACAGCTTTGTCTGCTTTCAGTTCCTCCTTAAAACCAGTCACCTTGGTCAGCCCGAAGTCTTTCAACTCACCCCCTTCATAGTTCTCTCCAGCAACGAGTACAGCAACGGGCTAGCAGAAATCTTCATGTGGTTGGAGCCTACAAAAAAATGAAAGGGTGTTTGACATGCTGGCATAATCAATCACTACTGCTAAAGCTGCTCAGTCCTGATCTACAGCTTATTGCCAAAGGACCTTCAACAGACACAGGACAATCTACTGAGACCTAGCAGAGCTGACGACTCATGGCTTAGGCTGCAGCAGCCTCACAGCTTTAATGATAGCAGAATAAATGGGAGTCACACCAGTCTTCAGCCAAACACCCACCACCACCCTCTGGAACAGCCCCCTTTCCTAGAGGTTATGAGATGTCTGTTCGAGCTATTCTAGTCCCATTGAATTTCAAGGACTTAAAGAGTAGCACGTTACCTAAGACTGCAGCATCCAGGTTAATGTAAGTGAAGGCTTTGGCATGAAGCGAGGTGGAATACCCCTAGAACAAATCAAATATTTTAATAAGATGACCAGTAGCAGTACAACACCAGGATGTTTAATCCACAGAAACAACTGTGCAGTCATCAGACAGAATTCTATTAAATAAACATTACCTCCAGCCACTCGGTTGCGCCCACAGCTCCGTACTCTCCTGCACTCCAGCTAGCAAAGATAATGCTGCGCCTTGGTTTGTAGCCATCTGCAAAAAGAGAGAGAGTGAGATGTCTGCCCTTCCCCCATGGAGATGCAGATTAGCACTGCGGGCCCAGGATGATGAATGGTCTGCTCCTGAGACAGCACTGAAGCATTCTGGCTGCTGCAGACAAATGTGCACACTAGTGGCTGCATATACATATGCCCCCTCATGCTGAAGAACTTCTCAGAAAAACAATGCTGTCTGCATTTCCCACATTTTGTTTTAGCTGCCTGAGCCCAAATTAGCCCTGGAGACAAGTATGCTCACACTAAGTGCCACCATGCAGTCCCCACCACTCCAGGGTTTTTCCACCTTCAGGCCTGGCTGTCCAACAGACAGCTCAAGTTTAAGGTTTGCATCATGTGTTATCCAAGGACATTCCTGCATTTGAGCCATACCAGATACAGGCAGGCGAGTGCTTGAAAGCAAGTGCTCACTGAAGGCAAGCTGTCGGTATTGGACAAGTAAGTAACAGCTTCTCAGGAAGATTTTTCAGATTTCCTATGTCTTCCAAAGAATGGTTTTGCAACTGGGCTCTCCAGTGTTAACACATGCAGAGCTAGACCTGCATCACCTCCCACCCTCATGCTTTTGTTCACAAATATTTACCCTTTGTCACCATCTCTGAGATCACACGGGCAAGCTCCAACAAGATGGCAGTGCCAACGCCAGCCTTGGCTGCTCCTGGGCCCCAGGAGTCTCTCTGGGCTCCGACCACAACGTACCGATCTGTAAAAGAGACATCAAGATCTGAGCTGCAAGCTTCAGGTTGCAGACACCATTTATCGAAGAGCAGCTTTTAGCTTCTGTACTAGGAGGAGACTCTGCAGTCTGATCCCTGAATCTGGCACACTTAGTGTGCCTGAATCTGAGTCTGGCACTGAGTGCTTTCATTTAGCCTTTCCCTGGCAGCATGGTTCAGCTTTCTCTTGATCCTCAGGGAAAGGTCTTGGTTCTGCTGAGGAAGTGGTGTCTGACTGTGAGCAGCTTTCATGTTCTGATGATCACAGAAGAAGAGTTCCCCTCAAGACTGAGCCACAAGACAGCTGTTATTACCTGGTTCTTCAAATCCCTTGATAGCACCAAAGATGTTCAGAATCTTCCTGTCCACCATAACATTGTTCACAGTCAGTTTCACTGTCAGCTTGCTTGTACTGCTCACTGTCACCTTACAGCCCATGATCCCAGAGTTCCACTCCGGAAGGCATGCGTCTCCATCCATTTTCCTGAGGAAAAAAAAGAGATCCTTTGAACTCATTATGCAGCTCTGACCTCATTTAGCCATTGTGTGAAAAATGTACCGCAGCAACTCCAGATGCAACCTTGTTCAGGGCCTTCCTAGGAAACAGCTTGAAGTCCTGTACCAGTAATTACACAGGGAGGGGTAGGATGCAGAGGCCAACAGGAATCCAACACTAGATTAATTTCAGTCTTTAAGGCGTGAGCCACAGACACAAGTGACACTTCTTCAGCCAGTTCCAGAATGTGCTCCCTGCCGCACACAGCAGAGAGCAGCAGAGAGCTCCCAGGCTCACAGCACCTCAACACCATCCTGCCTCCTACAAGAGGGCCACAGCAGCTCAGCCTGTAAGTCAGGAACAGTTACCTGAACAGCTTGCCTGCTGCTTCACCAGAGATAGTCTGAACAGGAATGCAAGGTAGTCCAGAAGATTCCACTGGTGGGAACTGGGTGTGGTTGAAAGAAGGGAAGCCTGGGGTGAAAGGGTCTCCAGTTCCAAGGTGGGCCTGTGAAAAGCGAGAAGAATCCTCATGTCTCAGAGGAGCCCAACAGTTTTCATCTACACAAAGGCATCCTCACAAGGTTCACTGCTGAAACAGAGACCTGTAGCCCACAGCAAGAGAGGCTCATGAGAACAAACAGGGGAGTCAGTTGCATACTCACATGTCCAAAGGGGACAAATTTCTCAGTGTTCTTGTACTCAGTGGAGTCCAGGTACATCAGGGCACCAACTGCTCCTACCTCTCTGGCATTTGCAACCTGAAGCAAAGAGAAATGTTAACTGCATGTTTCCACTGCAAGCAAGGGGAGTTAAGGCAAGTACACAGAGTAATGGCGTGAAGGACTGTGCTCTTTGATGACCAACTCTACAACAGATTTTAGAAGCTACCTGACAGATACACAAGGCAGATGAATCCTAGAAGCTCAGTCCTTGTGCAAACCTTGTGTCTAACACCCTTTTGAACAGTTAGAACATACCACAGTGTCTCACTCTATGATTCCTTCAGCTTATGCTTGCTCCTCAGAGATTGTTAAAGGACAGATGTTATTTAATTTTGATTATGCTCCATCTGTTTTCCCAAAATGAGGTTAGTCTCAAGACAAGCAGCCACTGGAGGCTCATCCTCACATGGAAAATGAGGCAGAGTGGCCTAGTCTGGTCCCTGTTTAATACACCTACAATCCAGCTGCTTCTGCCACTGGTACAAACACTCCTGCAAACCTAGACAACAGTTTGAAAAGCAGGAAGGAGACTGCAGAACCAGTGACCACTCTCTGCAGAAGTAGTTTTCAGCTCTGCCTGTGTCAGATGCATACAGACAGGCTGAGTCCTGTGCCCCAGTCTCCCCAGGAGCACCTATCTGAGGGGCAGCTCTGGATCAGACCTGGAACAGGCTTGCATACAGAAGCACCCAGATCCTTCAGGTTACCTGGAGATTCAGTTCTGCTCTCTACAGAGGGAACACTACAGCAACATGCAAGGCTGCTGGCTTGGCATTTAGTGCCAGCACCATCACTTGGTCCAAGTGAACAGTCAGCAAGGGGACAAGTGAGACACTACAGCCAAGCTTTGAAAGTATCTGACTGCAGCAGCAAGAGGTGCTCTAGAGGCAAGGCCATCCTGCTTCTATGCAGCCCTATGGCTGCATCTAGCAATATCAGCCAGCTCTGCACCCTGTAGCTCCCAGACTGCCTCCCAGCTTCACCATTCCAGATACCTGGTTGTTCCAGCAAGACTGCTGGAGGCCAAGAAGAATGGCATCCTGAACAAGCTCTGCTCAGCCTTGGCATCCAGACCTGCACATGGAGGCTTAGAGCAACCAAGCAAGACCAGATCTGTAGGGACAAGCCTACACACATGAGTTCTACAGACCTGAATAAAGGCACACCTTTGTGCCTCAAAGAGGAGGAAGCAGAGCTTCCTGCTGCCAAGTTTGACCAGGCTTTAGGCCACAGGCTACTTACCTTCTCAGCAAGGGTTATTTTTCCAGCTCTGAAGATGACTATAGTTCCATTCATTGAAACACCCAGAGTTTGTATCTTCTGAAAATCAGATTTCAGGCCATAGTTCACATGGACTGGTTTGCCCTGAAACAGAAACACTGGTTAAAAATGCAGCAGTAAGATACTTGAAACAGCCTACAGAGTCACTGTAACAGTGACTCCTGTTAACAGCAGGGAACTGAAGCTCAGCAATGTCAACTGATCCCATGTAACATGCCTGTTGGAGCAGCACTTCTGCCAAGGCTCCAGTATGAATCCCAGCAGAGAAGTTTAAAGTTACTTCTGCATCTCAGTCAAGTCACAGTACTATGTGGGCCCTCTCCTCACCCCACTCTCACCACCCACCTCTCTAACTGGGGAGGGTTTTATACACTCTGTATCTTAAAGGAACATATTTTGGACATTGCCACCTGGTAAGTGTGCAAAGACATTTCCAGGATCCTCCTGGAGTCACTTACAGCAACTGTGCCGCTCTTGCTGTATGCCACAAATGCATCGGGACTCTCCAGTACCTCTTCTACACCATTTACATCAACAGACACTTGGTTGTTGCTACTGTTAAACATAGAGACAACATTATATTCTTTCATACAAGAATTTAACTAACTCCCATATCCAGTCTGTGCTGTAACAACTCTGATCAAGTCAACAGAGCCTGAAACAGGCAGACTCACCCCAGTGCAAGATTCTCCGGGGTTGTTCTTAGACATTAATGAAAGCTGATTTCTAAGACAAGCTGGAGAAAGAATCTCTGCTTCTAAGTCTCTCAGTCACCTCCTAAGACGAGCTAAGCAAATTCATTTTCCCCTGACTCAAAGGGGCATGTAAGACATGAAGGCAACGAGCTGTCAGACAACACAATGCCTTGTGATACTCTCCTGAGCTACTAGAGAAGCCATTGCCAGGTCTGGGTGACAAGACAGAGTCACCTGTGCTAGCAGTTTTAGACACACAGAACCTGCCCCTCGGCTGAGTTTTCACTCAAGTTTGTTTTCTCTCCGCCTCCTAAGCATACTTTGAAGAAAGAGCCGTCCCAGGAAAAATCCAAAATACTGCTACCAGACCCTTTGGATTGAGAAAGCCTGAGAAGAGGCAGGAGCAGTATTGGTTGCCTAGATTGAAGCATTCTTTGGAGCGGTAACTGGCTCACAACTTTTGCACCATTTTAAGCAAAACTCATGTGTTTGCTCAAGGCTACAGATATCCATGCTGTAAGAAGAGATACGTGTCTTCATTAACGTACCTGCCTTTATCCTGCAACTTAATGTAGTGCTCATCATTCCACACTTCATCCAAGCGGAAGCTGATGAACTGGTCATGAATGTAGCTGGCGGTGGTCTCATCTTCTATCTTGCCAGCTTCAAAAGAGCTTTTACCTTCTCTTTGCCTGTGAGTAAGAAATACATGCGCAGATTATGCTACAGCACCAGGTTGCACTGCAGCCTGCCAAGCCATTTAAGCCCATGTTTAACTCATGCCACCCTACATCACCTGTAAGGCCTGTGTTCTCCAGAGGAGCTCAAGTTCTGCTCACAGGCTGTGCCTTTCTCAAAATCTCTAGCTAAACTTTCTGTGACTGTTACCTCAGGTTGGCCTCAAGTTGTGCAGGTGACAGTTTATTTGACAACATGGTTCTGATGTCAGGCCAGTATAAGATATGTGGTCCAGGAACCTCTTCTTCCTCGGTTTCATCATCATCTGATAAGTAAGATGCAGTAGGAGTCATCTCACACTTGCCACTTCCATCCAGACACTTGCTAACCTTCTGCATTCGTCCACGATTACTCAAGTAGCCAATCAGAAACCCTATGGACAGAACAGGTATTTCTTTGTGAGGCAGAAAGATGACTGAACCTGCCCTATACCACATGGCTTCAGGGTTAAGATGCATCTCTGCTCTCACACCATTTCTGACAAGCTGGCTTATTCAGGAACATACAGAAATATGCAGCCTGACATTTTGCCTGAGCTGGCGTGTTTTAAGGGGCACTGTAAATCCGATCTTGTATTTGGCAGTCCTTGCAGCACCACTAGGGAAGGAGAATGCTTACTTTAGGTCAGTGGCAGTGTTAAAACCTTAAGAGATGAGCATCAAAGTCTTCACTGATCTGTTGACCCACATCTATCCAGAAGTGTTGAGTTAATGGAGGGAAAACCAGTAAGACTTCCACAAGGATCAGTCTGCCCTTCAACTAAGTTCCCCTGTCAAACTTCACACTTCTGAGCAAGATACACTTAGTGACAAGAAGCTGCAGCTCGGACTCCGGTTCTTTAATTATCTCCCCAAACAATAGGCATTCAAATATTAACACCCTCAGATATGTGCAATAGCAGAGTCCACTTCATGCAGTCACCTCCCACTCTTCCTTACCAATCAAAAGGAGGAGGACAGCTGCAATGATTAGGAAGCAAAGGTTCTTGCCATTCCTCCGTGGAGGAGGCATGCTGTCATGCAGGTGTTCTGGTCTCCCCATTTCCCCTCCTTCCTCATCATCAGCAGACAGCTTCATCTCCACATGGCTGTTGTCTCCATCCATTTGCCTAGCAATGCTGAAGCGCGTGTATGACATCGGCTCGCCACCAAACTGTGTTGAAAGAAAGTCATGTGATGGAAGAGTTCCCCACACCAGCCTACAGTCCTTCCAGCCAGCTGCACCTCTGCTCCAACCCAAACACAGCCTTTTCATCTGCAGCTGCTCCAGTGCAGCGAGCCTTTTGTCTGCTAATAAGTCAACCTGGCCTCCTTAAACAGTTAAGACTCAGATCCACTCATGGTCTCTAGAGTCTATTTAGCCTGCACAAGTTCAGATCCACACTGATCAGAGTCTAGCTTGAAGTCTGTTACAGATATGACACAGCCAACAGCACTGGCATTTCCCATGCGACTCCACGGCAAAGGCTGATTCAAGCAGAAACTCTTGGTCTTAATCACGAGAACATAGATCTGACTTGAATGAGTACAACTCAGATTTTGATGAGGACAGAGGAAAGAGAAGGCAACCCCTCCATGATTGTGCCTTCAAGCCACATCCACTTTGACGTAAATACTCTCATCCAGCATCTAGCTAATTTTGAATTACACAGCCTAGGGCTATTCTTAAATTACACTATTGGTAGTATTACAAAGTAGTTAGGCTGAAGAGAGATTACCCCTGGGAATCATGCTACCTCAGTTAACATGAAAGCTGAGGCTACACCTCCTGCACTCACCACTGCCTGGCACCATGTGACAGGTGTTTACCAGTGTCCAAGCAGATCTAGTCTGGAGCCCATTTTTTTAAGCAGGTGCAATGCATAGCCCGAACCCGCCCTGCCCCGAACAGCCACCCCTACACAAGGCAACCACTCAGATTAATTCCAGGCATAGCCAGGCACTGAGCAGAACCACTTAGCTTCCATTAGACACTGAAATTCCCTGCAGCCACAGTTGTGCTGGGGAGTGATGGGAGGCTGGCTAAAATGCCAAAGGAATAGCTTTGGGTGCAATGGTCCTGCAGCCTCTCTCCACTGTAGAGGAGAAGCAGCTGGTGACAAGCACCCAAGCCCAGTTACAACCTCAGCAGCTCATCCACAGTTCTCAGCTCACTCTCAAACTACACATCAGCAGCTGGAAGTGAAGAGATCAGACATCTGTTCAGTTGGCCAAAAGAAACCAATGCCATTTCAGACATGCAGTTCCACTCTGGCTCACACTACCCACAATGAAGTGGCTGGCTGCTCATGTTTCAGAAGGGGCAGCACTGCAGTCTATCCTAGCAGTTTCCCTGCTCACCTGCTTGATAGCTTGGCAACCCTCATATTTGAGGCATGTCCTCACACAGAGGACATGCCCCAACCCCACATATCCTCCTTGTTCATAGACCAAACCCCCACACTCACAGTCTTAGCCCAGGGTCATTTCACAATCCAAGGTCTCTAGGACCAGCAGGTTTGGACAAGCAAGTTCAGAGCTACCTCCTCCTGCACATTTGTTTCAAAACACAGGTTGCTTTCAAAAGCTGGACTTGTGGTTGAATTTCCACCCCACAAGTAAGAACAGACTTCCTCCTGGAACACTGTTCCAGGTTTGCCCCCCGCTTTCTTACCAGTTTCTTGAGAGACCAGAGATATGATAGCAGTTAATGATAACCCCACCACCACTTGAGCCACTGCCTTATCATGGGCAGCTAACAACATTTAGCTCACAACCCACACAGCAGCATTAACCACTAACACTGCTTTGGATTCATCGTCTTTTCTGATACTGACACGGACATTGTCAAACCTTTTTTCTGCAGTACTGTCAGCCCACCAAGAGACAAAATGGCACTGGGGAACATGTCTTACCAAATTAGAGATTGCTGCTCTGGCATGGTCCATTGCCCTCTGGAGGAGTGCACACCAACTTCACCAAAGCCCTAGAAGTTCACAACACAACAAGTCAAGTTAGGCTGTTCCCCTGCCACTAAGTAACACATCCAAGATCAGTCACTGCCACTAATTCACTGCTTGCCCATGGATCTTCTGTGCATCCTTCTACAAAAGTCACAGTGTTAGCAAACCTACATCAACCTTGAATGCAACCTAGAAGTTCCCACTGCAAATATAAGTTTCGATGAACAAATGGACTCTTTCTATTGAACTCTGGACATAGTGGGCGGCGTCAATTGGCTAAGTTCAGCCAAGGGTCTTATAAACAGTAGGGACACTTCCACTCAGGGAGTGCTGGAAAGACACATTTGCTCAACCACAACAATGGATTCCAGATATCTAAGGTTTCTGGTGTCTGTCTCAATGAGAGGAAGGGTCCAGTTGGTAGACAGAAGCGGCATAATACCATAAATCAAGTAGCACAAGTTCCAATCCCATGAAAACATTTCTGCAATATCCCTTCTAGACGGCTATGTTCTCTATTACTTTACAGAGGCAATTTTTGTTTTGAACAGTCTCTGAGAATCGTTTACAGCAACTCTCCAAAATAATTTCAGTAACTTCTAAAATTGTAATTTCTCTGTAGACAGCAAATACATCTGAAAGGTAAATTTCAACTGATTTACTTCAGCATTTCTTCCTGAAAAGATGCTCAAAAAGGATTTGAAAGTTATCGAGAGGTTAGACAGGTGTTTATAAGGTTGGGAGCATGCAACCTGAGTATGCCCTCAAGCAGTGCTGCTAAGAAGTGGCTTTGAACTGGTGTTCAGGTGCACGTGGATTAGTTTTACACCTGGGAGCTCTGTAAGGTTTTATTTGGAGATCAAAGGTTAATAACGGCTGTTGCCCATTTCGCCCTTTATTTAGGACAAGGACACACGGAGAGAAACCCCGACATTTTTGAGAAGCCTTCTCCCAGTGACAACCTGAGGCCGCAGGCTCTCATCCAGGAGAAAGGGGACAACAGGGCTGAGCATATGGAGGGTCTCTTAAAAGCTAACCCAGGCGAGTAGGCAGGCAAATATAAAGGACCTGCAGGCATCGCGCCTGGCAGGGATGCCCGCCGGGTGCGCGGTGCCTCCCCGAGCCCCTCTGGCCAGCCCCCAATCCCTCAGAAACAGGTAAAGAGGAGGAAAAGAGAGAAAAAAACCCAGCGCATAAGAGCAGCGCCCCGCACGGCTGGCGGCCCCGGTGTCGCGGGCGGGCCCGGCTGCGGCCCCCATATAAGCGGTGCGGGCGACACG
>WEIV01007343.1:0-44504 GCA_013390005.1 Calyptomena viridis | reverse complement strand
GCTGGACTGCGGGACCGCGGGGGCAGCACCTCCCGCCTGCGCGCCCGCACAAGGGACCAATCGCCGCGGCACGGCCCGACTACGTGCAGATATCCCAGCAGCGCCCGCCAAGCGTGGCCCGCCCACTGGAGCGGTGCGCACGGCGCCCGAAGGCGGGCGGGGATGTGGACTCCGCCGCCCGATGCCTGATAACCTGGACAGGGAAAAAAATTTTCTAGTATCTACTCCGAATCTCCCCTGTCTCAGCTTAAGGCCATTTCTTCTCGTCCCCTCACTGTAGGCAAGGTAGAAGGGACTGGCCCCCCACCTCTCTACAACCTCCTTCCTTTATAAAGAACGAAGCCGTGTTCTTTATAAATTGCCTTCAAATGCCTTCGGTACAGCAGAGATGCCCCTTGACGAGTGGCATGTATTTCACTGGGTGCACGCCACCGAGTCCCGGCTTCCCCATGGGAAAGGCTGGAAGCCGGGCAGCCACCCACCGTGCAGGGTGGGAGGTGAGCTTAACACCTCTTTGTGGGAAGGCTTGTACCCTGGTATGCAGCGGCCAAAAGAAGGAGTGAGTCACAGATTCAGTATTTCCACCGTCTCAGCATTTTGAGAGATGAGGGCAGGAAAAATATTTTCCTCCATGAGTGGTACAAACTAGACACAGGACTTGCTATGGCTTGGGAAGCTCTCGGCATCTGCAAGTCACGCATCCTCAGAGCTGCCTTTATAGATCTGAATGAGCAGAGACACTCAGGGTGCCTTTCCTTGGTATTGGCCTATGCAGATTGATATTTTATTTGTGTGATGGGAAGCGTGACAGGCATTGTGAGTTCCAGCCTCTGTAGGGCATAAACACAAGATGCATGGACAACCCATGTCAGGCCACGGGCTTCCTGTGGCCCAGCATGAAAGAAGGTCACTACTTCCAGCCTCAGTCCTTCAGCTCAGGGCATCCCTCAAAAACACCAGAAACAGAGAGCACTTCAAGGTTTGTGTGTGCGCATGTTCTGCAGCGCTGTGTTCATTTGTCCCTTGCTCATTAAAAAAATAAATCAGTAGGCCTGGATTATTGCCTCAAATCCTCTCCACGGAAAGAAGGACGGGAGTAGAAAGTTTGTAGTTTGGCAGAACACATGATTGCAAAGAGGATTATGTTTTGTTGAAAGCAATACATTCCTGCGCTAATAAAGGGGGATTTAACTAACCTGAAATTTGATGCGGCCATCTGGAGACAAACCTGTAAAGGTCTCTCAGGCAAGACGTGCTGGTCGACCTGCCAGCTCTGCTTACCATGAGGCTTCAGTGCCCAGGCTCTCTCTTCTCCAGCTCCATCCCTCAGTGGGTATGATGATGCCAGTCATGGGGGGGAAAACTGTTGTCACTCAGCATGTGACTGTCCTGTGGGACGCGGTGCTGGCGGCCACCTTTGTGGAAGCCCAACTTAAGTTATAAGAGGGTTCAGAAAGAGTTTAGATCAGTCCTGCAAGCTGAATCCTCTAACGCTTTCTCAGTGTAGCAGTCTGGATGCACCCTGCTGCTCAGGAAAGTGTAACCTGCGTAAAACAGTCCCTGGTGCCCAGTTTTTTATGTTTTTCTGGGCTCCCCCCACCAAGCCCTCACCTTCGGCTGTGCCTTTATGGGTGCAGGCTGGCTGGGCACACTGTGCCAGGCACAGGGCTGCGATCACCGCCTGCCAGCGCTGCTGAGCAGAGCAGAGATGCCACGCCGAGGACCCACCGGAGGAGGGACACACACCTGCAGCAGAGCTCAGACTCAGGATATTCCCTGGAGCAATGCACGCAAGGAAAACAGCAGTCTGATTTATTCCTTTCCTTGGCCTCCCTTCCGCTGTGCCTCTCTTCCAGCCAGCAGGGGAGGTGCTGTGTGCTGCGCTGTGCCAGCCCCGACCTGCCCTGGCAGATACTTGCTGCAGGTGTTTTCCGTTCCCTCTCACAGTGTGCATGTGGTGAACAGTCAGTTCCCCATTTCTACACCTGCCAGGAAAAAGAGAAGAAAGCTGACATTTTAGAAACTCGGATATTTTTGCTGTTGTTGGCAGTGAAATACATTAAAATGAGGGTTCTTTGAAGAAAACATGGTACCCATGAGCAGTGGAGCACCCTTCACTTTGCAGGCGGGGAGTGGGAGTTGTCTGGCTGCTGATGCTTGGTGGCTGGTGCCACCTCCCTCAGGCCTGGCACCCATGTTGTTCACAGAGCAGTGCCCATACTGCCATGATGCTGACCTCAGGTGATCAGACTGCCCAACTTGGACAAAAATCTTTGCAAAGAGCAGAAATAGCCAAAGCTGGGAAATGGACAAGGAGGAAAGAGGATGTAGGATTGGTAACTGCTGACTTCTGATCTGTCATCCCAGCATCAGGGTGTTCCTCCTCATTGTGGCTTGGCTTGGTTATTTTAGGAAAAGTTTGTCCCTGTTTCCTCTGAACTCCTGGGGCGCTTGTGAGTCCCCTGACTTGACTCAAATGACTCCACTTTCCTTTGTGCAGTACTCCGTGATGTGACAGTGTCCTTTCTATGGAATTAGTGCTCAAACATGAGATTAGAATGTGGGAAGAAAAATACAGTTTCACTTCAGTTTTGCAGCATGGCTGACTCTTGTGTGACCAACTGTCCCACCCATGTTAAGGCAGTTAAAAAGCAGAAGATGCTTTGAGAGCAGCTTATCAAAAACAGTGTTGGGAGGTGACTTGAACACTATTATGGTAAGAAATAGTGTGACTAACAGTCTGGAAGGGATGGAAAAACCAAGAACCAGGTGCTGGAGTGTGGTGCTAAGTTGGATACTGTTGGGCTGAGGCCAAGTGTTGCAGGAGGTGCAGTGGTCCATGTGGTGGCAGGTGGTTATAGAGCTCCCATGCTGCCTCTTCTGTAGCAAAGGGCCTGTGGAGGAGGCAAGGGAAAAGGCACTTGATAGTGTGGAAACACAGCAGGTAATGCTGAGAGCTCTGTTATCCTTTCAAACACTCTTCTTTACATCCTTCCTGGGGAAGCACCTGGGTCTGGCCTGGCTGTCCTCATTGTCCACAGCTGGCCTGGTGCTGCCACCTGTTCACTGAAGAGGAGACAGAAAGCACTGAGCACCTGGAGGAGAAATGTTGGGTAATGCATAATGCAGGCTCATGTTCCTATAATGGTGCAGATCTGGAAAACACCTGCAGCAAGACCTGGACCCCCTCCTCAAAGACCTCTGGTATTTTTTTGCCTCCCTGCAGTAAGGAGGCTCATTTCCCCATCTTGCCCATTGTACAAGGAAGGATATGGATGTGGTAATGCTCATTACTGCTGCTCTGGTTGCCAGGGGCTGGCATGGAGGCTCAGCAGAGAGGCTTATGCTTGGACACTGCCCCAGTGGGACTAAAACAGTCTGGCCCTTTTAACATTGCTTCCTCGCTTGAAAAGACTGGGTTTCACTGCGATTTTATCCCCTGAAGTCCTGGGGACACCTCTGTGCTCCTTGCACAACTCCATCCTGCCTATAGGGAGGGGGGTGGACTGTTACCTCACTTTATACTTGCTTGGAGGGCACCGGGAGATGGGGCAATGACCAAAGAGCAAGGCTTTAGCGTTGCTTCCCACCTGCCAGTTACATCTTTTGGCAAGATGCTGACCTTCTCTAGATGCAGCTCACGGGAAGAGCAGCAGCATGAGGACATTCCTTGGTGTGCATGGGACTGATACCACTCCTGCCAACAGACGAATTGGCCCAGAAGCCCTGTGGCAGGCAGCTGTGGCTAGTGGAGATCTATTAGGGGCTGTTGTTGACCTGGAGCCTTTAACAGTGTGGGGTTAGCCCGGTAAAGATCCTGCTATCTTGACAGCTGGACTGCAGGACTGTGCCGTTTGCTACTGTTCTGATAACAACTCTGCCCAGTGAGCCTGCCTTCTTTTATCTGGGGGTCAGCGTGGCTGTGGCAGCAGCAGGGGGGCTGCGAGGCTGGGAGCCTCTGACAAGTGTAAAAATAAGCTCAGGATGTGAGCACAATAGACAAGGACCGGCTTTTGAAAAGCAAGGGGACACAGCGTGGCCGCCCTGGGGCACATCAAAGGTCTGTCTCTTTGCACTATCGAAAAAGCCCATGTGTTTGATGGCTACCCATGGACCTGGCCCCCAGCATTGTGTCAGCACCAGGGGAAGAGGGTTTGGGAAGCGGAAAGGGAAAAGACAGCAGCAGGGAGAGGACTAACACAAGAGCTGGGACACAATCCTGAGGGTCTCTGCCTCCAGATCATGGGTTTCTCATTAATTCCCTTGGTCCAACTTTGTTCTGGCTCGTGCTGATCTGTATGTGGACTGCAGCACACAGCCCCTGTTTCTACTCCTTCAGTGCACCTCCGGTAAGGCATTCCAGGTCACTTTTGCAAAGTGCTTTGTATGCAATTTTACAAGCACTTTTCTTGAATCAGCAGTTGCCACAGCTGGGGGCTGTTGTGGTTTGAATCCTAGAAAGCCAGGCATACCATCCACAATTTGTGGTGTTTCAGTGGAGAAGCACATGTGACCAAAAGGAAAGTGACTTACCTAACAGCCATGGAAACAGCTTTGTGGAAATACCTGGACAGAGCCTTGAAAAGCCATAAAGATATGGTGGGAGGGATCTGCTTGGTATGCCAGACTGTGCCTGCCTGACAGGGTCCTGCAGTACCTGCTGTATGTCTCTAGCAGGATCCAGTCATGCAAGAGTCCCCGACTGCTCACTCCTGTGCTCCCAAAAGAGTCTGGAAAGCCCGGGAAAGTTTTTCCTCTGATTTACTCTGCAGTGTGTGTACACACTACTGCTTTTGGATAAAGAACAGCCTGAGCCTGCTTGGTGGGAACCACCCTCTGTGATAAGGGCACATGTTGACTCAAGAGATTATAACTGTCCACTGCTTTGTGTTTTTATAAAGTTCATTTGTTGGCAAGAGAGCAGCCCAAAGGACAAAGGAAAACCACAACATAAAGACACCAGTACTCTGTGCAGCAGAGCAAACTCTGTGAGGGGAAAAAAGTGTCCCTAAGAGGGCTGGATGATGGTTCTGGGCTTGGGAAGTAGCTACAGCCTGCAGGTGCTGGCCTCAGGCCTGTGGCAGCAGCAGGCAAAGCCAGTGTCTTCTCTGTGGGTTTGTGATTGCAGGACTTTCATGACCCTCCTGCTATTGATGCCATTGTCTGGGTAATTAAATGCTCCCAGGCAGGTGCCAGAGCCTTTTACAAACTGAGATTTGGCTTTGTCTTGTTGGCCTGCTGGAAATGCCTTGTTTTAGGGGGGATTAGTCTCTCACAGCAATATCTGAAAGCAAAGGGGGGCTTTAATTGGGGTGGGATTAGTGCAGCAGAGCTGAGCAGGGAGAGTTTTCTCCCTACCTACTAATTGCCCATTCTCTGTACTGGCAGTGGCTGTGCCACCCACCCCTGGCCGCCTGTGTGCAGCTTTGTGCCATGAGGACCCAGGTGATGCCATGTGCCTTGTAGGTTAATTTGTGGAGCAGGGGGTGAGATGTGGTGCTCAAACAAGGAGAGCTCGATCTGGCTCTGGCAGCGGGAGGGCTTGGGATGCTTTTGGCACTTGGGTGCTTGACATGGCCCTGGAGGCCTCATGCCTTTCCCTTGGGCTGTTGTGGGGTCCCAGAGGCTGAGCTGAAACCTGTAGGCTGCAGTTTGCAGCCAGCTCCTGCCATGGGGCGCAGGCAGGCAGCAGGTATGATTGACATAAATGTGAGTCCTGGGACATGTGAAGCAGGTCAGTGCCTCAAGGGCAAATCTCTGGGAGTCGTGTGCTCTCCCAGCTCTTGGAAACAAGAGATAAGCAGCCTTGAGCCTCAGCCAAATTGTTGACCTTTCCATCCCCAGTGGTCTGCCCTGCAACAGCCTCCTGTCCCAGGCAGGCACCATCCCCCCATGGCCCCTTCCAAGGGACAGAGTGTCAAAGGCAGATGTCTTTGGTGGGCTATGCAGAAGCACAACCTTGTCCTTCACCCTCTGTTTTGGCAGGTGTGCTTTGGGATGCACGCATGGCAGGGCAGACCCCCTGCTTGGTGAGAAAACTAACTTTACCCTAAGGGGAAAAAAAAAGTCAGTTTGTATTTTTGTCTTGATGTGTCCTCAAAGTCAAAAGTCTTCCCACAGCTAAAAAAACTCCCTGGTCAAACCAACTGAAATAACTTCCCCTACTCCCTTCTGTGCTTCCCCAGTGCAGAGTGGGATGATATTTGTTTTTACCTCCTGACTTTTAGTCATCTTTGGTCCATAAAGGAATGGTCAGCAGGGACTGTTTTCAGCACCAGCTTCTCCTTTAGCTCTGCTTGGCTCAGTTTGTCCACAGAAACTGCCCTGAGGCTGTTGAGACTGCTGTACTGGTGCAGGCACCCACCCTAGCTCCCTCCTCAGTTGCATGCCATTGTGGGGTTTGTTGGGTATGATTACCCCTCTCTGGAGAAAATACCTTTCCTTGCCTGTGCACATCCCAGTGGCTTTTGTGGCAGATGTGAACATAGAGGTTTTATTTATTACTCCATGATGCAAAAAGGGGAAAGGGGCCCAGGGTGTTATGCATCTCTCCTAGAGCTGCCCCAACCCTCCCTTCTCTTCCTCATGATTGGAGACCAGGGGTGAAATGCCTTGTCCCTTTGTTTTATTCCTCAGCAGGGACTCGAGGGAAGAAGCGACACCCAGGAGGGAGGCTTGGCCAGGGCTGACTATTGCTTTGCTGTAAGAAAAAGCTGGTGATTCTGGGCCCCGGACATTGTCTGCCTCAGCTCCTTGCACCCTGTAGGGTGCCATAGGGTGCTGTGCTTGCCAGTGTGGATGCCGGCCATGTGGACAAAACCACATGCACCCACACATCTACATATCAAGTTTGGGCACACACACACACACACGTACATGTATGCCCCTAACCACACGTACATGAGCACCTGTGTGTGTGTCCACACTTCTCTGGGCATGCCCATCCCCTCCCACCCCTCTGCCTCCTCACCTGCCAGAGCAAGAGCGAGCAGGCTGTGAGTGGAAGTGCTTGCCTGGCACCCTGATGTGGACCTGGCACTGGTGGAGACAACAGGAAGGGAAGGGAGGTGTTTTCCTTGGTTCCCTTTGAGCTGCATTCTGGGTGCTTTCCCACCTGTAATGGAAGGCAGCATCATTTGGGGACAGCTGAAGAAGTCCCATCAAGGGCTGAAGGCTTTTCCCCAGCGAGTGAGACTGCTCCCTGTGCCTGACCCAGGCTGTTGTGGGTGTCACTATGGGGTGGCTGAGGCTGGTGGATGGGTGTCATGGAGCCAAAAGGGCTCAGGGCCATCAGGGGAGTACCCTCCCCCTCCTTCCACAAATGTGGTGTGTCTCTGCTGGCTCTCTGGAAAAATATTTGTCTGTCTGAGGCAGGACTTTTTAAAGCCTAAGCATTTTCACCTGCAAGCTTCCTGCAAGAGACAGACGAGTATGAAAATAAAGCTCCTGACCAAAGCAAATGCTCACAGCCCACTCAGAGGGTGTGTTAACCTTGTCATTCTCCAAAAGCAAACATCAGCAGTGACGTGCAGTATTTTAGGTAACTGTGGCACAAAAAAGCTCCTCTGTTTTTCAAACAAGGTGCCCTTTCAGAGGCTGGAGGCGGCTCTAAGAAAACAGTGGCATGTCATTAGGACAACCCGATAGAAATGCAGAAGTTACCTTATGGCAACAAAACACTTATTTACATTTGAAGGGTCAGAGCAGGGAGGAAGCAGCTCCCGAGTGGTATTTCCACAGGATCTCCCCAGCCGGGTTGGGGACGTTTGTTCATCTGCTTTGAAGGACACAAAACCCTTCCCATGCTGAGCCCCACAGCTTGGTCACTTCCGCTCTGGCCAAGCACGGCATCGTTGTCGGATGTGGGGCTGCTGGAAGGAAAAGTAAACAGAAGAGGGGCCAGAAGGGCTGGGCAGAAGATGGGGGTGTTATCAGGTACCCCATCTGTGAGGATCTGTTCAAAAGGGAGGGGAAGACTGGAGCCATCAAAGCTGCTGTGATGGCCTCGATCCAGATGGGAGAAAGGTTTTATCCAGCTTCTGCTGGGCTTCTTCCTTCTCATGGTAGGCTCCCCTTCCTCCCAAGCCAGGGACAAGTCCCAACATCCTCTTCCTCTTCTCTGTGTGGGAGATGACCTGTGGAGAGGAAAGGCAGCCGCCTGCCATGGGCAACCCCTTCGATCACCTGTGGGGCTGGGGGGACCCTTATGTGGGAGCAACAGGGCCAGTGGCCCAGGAGCAGTGGTTTGGAAATGTGATTGAGGCCACAGCTTCAGCGATAAGCAAGCCTGGGAGGACGAGCTGTTCCAGTCTTGGGGGCACACCCATCCCAGCTCATTGCAGTTTATATCCACTATACAAGGTCCTAGATAGTACAGAAACTCACATTTATAGATGTGTGTATATACATTATGTGTGAGTTTTCCATGACTATATATATACATGGTCAAATGGTCTCAGCAGTTTTGGGAAGAGGCACCTTGCTGACCTGAACTGCAGAGTTGGGTTGCTAAGGGTCTGTCTGCAAACCATTTTCCTGAGGGTTGACCCCTCTAGGTGCCAGCCTGGCAGCATAGTCAGGGTGGCAGCATTCATGGGGGCAGCCAGACATGTCTGGAGAAAGAGCAGTGTCACAGGGTGTCACCAGGGCTGTGCACAGGAGCTGGTCCCACGGCATGACTGGGCATGGGATGTTTTTGAGAGCCAGAGCTGGTGGGGAGTGGGGCATGGAGGGATTTTGCACCGTCTGCATCACTTCTGCTTCCCGAGAAGTCAAGACATCTGAGGGCTGGCTTGTCCATGAAACAGTGTGCTGTTCTGGTTAGCAAAAATCCCCAGCTCTTCCTTGCACTTCCTCACGTGCTGCACACCTCCAGTCTTCTTTTGCCATCACTGCTCCATGTCTGCCTCACTGGTATGGTCCCATCACCCACAGCCCAGCAGGAGGCTCAGGGGCTGGTGTCTCTATCAGGAATGATCATCACTGCCTTGTGCTGGGAGAAGGGGAACTTCCCTGCCCAGGAGGGGAAGCTGAGGCCAGTGGGACTCCTACCCCAAGCCCCTCTGAGGCCAGCATTTCTCCTGGTGACCTTGAGGCAGAGACTGGAGGTAGTTGGCTGGTTGTCAGGGCAGTGTCCCTGCATGTGAAATGCCGTCTTGATCTATAAACAACACCTGGCATGGTTCTCTCCCCAGGCATCAGAACTATGAGAAACTGAGCCCTCTATGCCCTCATGCTACAGGACTCATGCCCCATTTTACAGATGGGGCTGAGGCACAGTTGACTCTTCCTTCCAGTGAGCCTGTGATGCAGTGCAGTGGGTTTGCGGGGCACTGGGAAGTGTTTTCCAATGACAGAGGGACCAGTCCCCACTAGGAAGGAGAGAATTTGAGGGGCACTATTGCTCTGCCAGGGGTCCACACTTTTTGCCACCCCAGCTGTGCTGTCGGGGAAGCCAGTGTGCCTTTGCCTGCCCAAAAAAGGGGACACACAGGGGTCTGGCATCTCACACCCCTGCACTAGCCCCCCCTGCTCCCTCCTGGCCATATCTCCCAGGGACAGCAGCTCCCACCCTCACCAGCTGACTCCCCAGGGCAATCGATGGGGAGCACATGGGCCTTATCTGTGGGCAGGGCCCCCTGCCATCCTTATCATTGGGGTGGCTCCAGACCTGGGGCTGAGGGGAGCCAGCCTCATTCCTGATGCACTGGGGCCAGGGCTGGGGGCATTGGCACTTCCCCATGCTGACTATTACAGGGGAATCCTCGAAGGTCCAGGACACCTCTCCAGCCTAGCAGTGAGTGTGCTGTGACACTGACAGATTTGCAGGGGTCCAGCCAAGCCATCACACTGGGCAATTGTGGATTGTGGTGGAGCATTGAAGGCAGATGGTGGCAGCGGCCTTTTGACTGCCAGCAGGATCTTCACACCCCATCCACTTCCACCAAACTCTCAGCAGCAATTTCCTCACCAGGGTGATGCTTGTGGGGACCGAGGTGGGAGGGGGGGGTTTCAACAAGGCCAGCACCCTGGGAAAAGCTTTCCTGTCCCTTTCACAAGTCTGATCGACCTCTATGCTTTATTTTTTTCTCAAGTTGCGCCCACCCTCCTGTTTCCAGTGGCTTAGCAGGGTGCTGCTGGAAAGCCGGCAGCATGGGGATGACATCTCTCTCCAAAGGATTGGTTGGGTGACCAGGGTTGTCTGTGGCCATGCTAAAGCATGGCACCCCTATGAGGAGGTGCCTGTGGAGTGTGGTTTCCCCCCAGGGTGGGTGATAGATATCCTCCCATGCTATGGGTTTCCATTGCTCTTGGGATGTTGGTCCTGTCTGGTACAGGGACCAGGCAGAGCAAGGGAGGTCCCTTGGGAGAGAGAGCATCCTGGCTGCTCCATCCCACTGAGCAGGGTCTATCCCTCTGTGTCTTGCAACAGCAGTCAGTATGAATCACCAAATGCTCAGTGTGCAGATCTTTATTGTTCACTTATTGGACCACAGCCTGAGCTGGGTGTGAAGTTCTCACTCCTCAGTGTCCCTGTGACCCCAGGCTCTGGGTAGGAGAGGAGAGTATGAGGAGGAATGTGTTTTGGTTTCCTACCAGCTCCTGCTAGGGCTTTGAATGAGGATTTTTCTTTCCTGCCATGTCCTGGCCATGGGGAAACTGGGAGTCTGATGTACTCACTAAGGTCAGCCCCTCTGGCCATAAGCACAGGGAATTAGAAACAGCTGGAAAACTGTCTAAAAAACCATGCAAATATTTGCATTTCAAGGGCTTTTCCAAGTATTGAGGAATGTTGACACAGCAGCAGTGTGGGCGATGCCGGCATGCCTAGAGGGTCCGTTTGGCTATTTTTTGAGGGCAGAATTTCAGTGGTCAAAGAGTGTTGTTTAAAATAAAAAACCTAATCAAGCAAATGGGGAGATCTTCCACCACTACTGCTGGCTTCTCCACCATCTCCTCAGGGCACAACAGCCACCCTGATGCTTGCCAGGCAATGAGCCTTCAAACCATAGCCTGGGCTAGAGGGTGTATGGCTCGTCTCATTGCTCTTTTTTCTTTCTCTACCGAAGAGTTTTTTTTCAGGAAAGGGATTCTCTGTGCCTGGGGCTGCTCTGCCCTAGGGCATCCTGGAGGTCCGGGGCTAAGATTGAGCTGGTAGGAGCTTGACCTATCTGTTGCTTTCCCATCTTGCCCATGCCAGGATATGCTCACCTGCTGTTGGCTCCTGCCCATCCTGCCACCTTCACGCCAAGGTCTTTGCAGAGAAGAGTGACTGGGCGACAAGGGTGGCCATAGACCCTGATGGCCCCAGGACCATACATCGCATGGATAGGGTCTGCAATAAGGGAGAAGTTGGGGGGACCCTGGGCTGTCCCATCCTGCTGAATTCCCCCTCTCCACACTCATCTCCACCACCTCCCAAGGCAGGTCAAAGCAAGAAGGTCGCAAGCATGTCCTGTCCTGCTGGTGCAGGAAGGGCTCAATGCCACGCACTGCAGAGGCGAGAGCCCTCCATGACCCCAGGGGACAGCTCTGGGGTGGTGACACCCAGACCCACGCTGTGCATGCTGTCCACAGCAGGGCGGTGTGTGGCTGTTTCCTGGCTCATGCATCATGGAGTGACAGGGCTTGGTGCAGAAGGAGGTGAGTCAGTGCCGTGGGTGTCACTGGTGCACCCAGCACCAACACAGGACAGAGAGGGGAGTGTGTGCAATGATGGAGACCTCCTTTCACTCGTGTGCAGGCATGGTGGGACCAACTCATGCAGAGCATCAATATGTGGGGCTGCCCCTCTGCTCTGGGCTTGGGGTCCGGTCATGTCCTGCATCCCCCTCTCAAGCTGGGAAGATTGTCTATGCCCTACACCCATAAGTGGCACCTCGGGGTGTGCTGTGCTTGGGGAACACAAGGGACCCAGGGCTCAGTCAGGCTCAGGTACTACCTGAGTGGTGAGGAGGGTCATGATGATGCTGGAGCAGTGAGTCAGTGACAGACCGACCCAGGAGTGCTGGGCAAGGGGACCACCGCGTGCCCTCGTGCAATGGGAACCCGTGCTGGCAGAGAAGAGTCATGCAGGCAGAGCTACATACAGAGGAATAGGCTCCTGCATAGCCTGGGCAGTACAGCAAGTGTGTGTGTGTGTGCTGGGGGAGGGCTCTGCTTCCCTGGGGCCAAGGATATGTGCAGATCACCTGTGTGGTGATGAGCACAGGGGGATGAGCAACAGGTAGATGAGGCAGGACAGCAGTGATGTAGCAGTGACCACCAAAGAGGCTGGCACAGCAGATGTCACAGGAGCTGAAGGGTTTTGTCAGTCATAGCAATGCTGGTGATACTGGTGTGGCATGGGGGCGCTGGGTGGGGGGGTCCCCATAGGGCCTGTGCATCATGTGGGGCCCAGGAGCACCCAGGGCTGTGGCCACCCCTTGCCAGGGGCCTGCTTGTGCAAGGCAGGGGTAAGCATGTATGTGTGTGTGAGTGCACAGGGCTGGGCATGCAGCATGCAGTGTAAGGTATGGGGGTACAGCATATAGGGCAGTATAGGGGGCATGTACAATGTGTAGGGACAGGGATATGAGGCTTGGTAAATGGGGCTGACGAGAGGGCCAGGTGTGTGCAAAGATCCCACAGCAACCCCCTCCTCACCCCATCCCATTCCCACAGCCACTGAAGCATCTCCCCCTACATCCCTGCCATCCTATTCCCATGACAACAGCAGCATCCTGCTCCCACAGCAAGATGCAGGGCATCCATGTGGGGTCCTGGTGCCACTCTGGCTTTAGCAGGAGCCCATTGCCAGAGGGGCAAAGGGTGGAGGGCTCCAAAGGAACCCAGTACAAACCAGCACTCATTTTTCTTGGAGTGCTGGGAGCACACCTAGAGCCGTGGACATCCTTGGGACCCATAAGGATGCTGGGATTCCTCTAGGACAAAGAAGCACTGATCCTAACGCCCCAGCTCCCTACTCAGTGTGTTCCCTCTAGCCTGCTATCCCCCTCCCCAGGCCGGGGCCCTCCTCCCGTCGCCAGAGGCCGGGGAGCTGAGCCGGGGCTGAGCGCTGGGCCAGCCCTGCCCTCTAGTGCCGTGGGAGCTGTTCCCTGCGGGGCTCAGCCCCGGGCTGCTGGAGCGGAGCCATGGCAAACTTCTCACAGGGCCCGCAGAGCCCCGCGGCATCGCCTCACAGCAAGCCACTGCTGTTGACAGGAGGACACGTCCTGGACCCTCCATGGCACCACCGGCCCATCTCGGGCTGCCCTGGGGGGATACGCAGCTGTGTCACCCCAGCACAGGTGTCCTGCTCCCCACGCTATGGGGACACGCAAGTGTGCCGGCGCGGGTGACAACGGCCTTCCCGGCAGCCCGGGTCGATAACCGAGCGGCCGAGGCACCCTGTGGGCCGGGACGGCGTGGGGGCACACCAATGGGCTCCTGCAGCACCGGGAGAGGGAGGGGAGCACTGGAGGCTCTGGTTAAACTGGAACGAGGCGCGGCGTCCTCCCGCGGTCCCTGCCCTTGGGGACTCTGACCCCGTGGGCCGGCAAGGGAGCTGAGGCAGGCGGTGACGAGAAGCCTCAAAGCCACTGGGACGGAGCCGGCGAGGAGCAGAGCGGGATGGATCCCACCTTCGAACTCGCGGATGACCCCAGGTGGGTGCTGGAGACCCCCGCGCTGCTTTTCAGCCGGGCAAATCCAACTTTTCAGAGCAGAATTTTGGATTATTCCTCTCTGTAAAGGAAGGGAAGCGCTTCAGAGTGAGGCGAGTCAGCCAGGGGACTGCAGGGACGCTGCGGGGTTGGGTGTCCCCGTGTCCCTGCGGCCCCGTGCAGCAGTCCTCTTCCGCTCCGCAGGTTCTCCCGCCCTTTGGTGGAGATGCTGATCAGGAACTTCAGCGTGCCGGCAGCCTGCTTCTCACTGCCACCCACCTCCCGGCAGCTGCTGCACCGTAAGTGGGGGGACAGGGTTGGGGGGTCTCCTCTTGTTGATGGTGGGAGCAGGACAGGGATGAAGGTTGTAGGGTGGCTGTGGCAGGTGCAGGCAGAGCCAAGGAAGGGGAAGGCAGTGGCGTGCTGCCAGGGTCTTAACCTCCCATCCCATAGTCCTGCCTGCAGGGATGGGGATGGCCCAGGAAGGGCCAGCACTGGGGCAGGTGACATGGGACAGGGAGCATTGAGGCAGAAGCACCAGCTCTGGCACAGCTAGACATGGCCAGGGTGAGGCACAGAGCTTCTTAAACTTGTGGAGTGGTGGGTCAGGTTTTCCCCGCAGTAGTGGCTGCAGGAGGGACAGGACAGGATGAAGACGGCTTCTCACCTCTCCCTGGCAGAGCTGGATGTGGCCCAACTTGCCATCCTGGGCCTCTGCACCATCATGACACTGCTGTCATTCGTGATCTTCGTGGAAGAGGCTTTCTACCTCACCCGCAAGATCCGCTGCCCTATCAAGATGAAGACCCTCTGCTGGAGCAGCTCGGCCCCTACTGTGAGCTGGGGTGTGGGGGTGGTGGGGGGCACCACCCCAGGGGTCAGGGTCACCCAAGGGGTACCAGCCCACAGGAAGGGGTAGTGTCAGTGCGCCAAGCTCGCATCTCCCCCAGGTCGTGTCTGTGGTCAGCTGCTTTGGACTGTGGTTCCCGCGCTCCATGATGGTGGTGGAGATGGCTACCACAATGTGAGTATCACCTCCCCTGGGAGAGGGGCACCATGGAGCCTATGGGGCTTCACCTGCCTTCCCACTCCTCCTTGTCCCCAGGTACTTTGCTATCTGCTTCTACCTCATGATGCTGGTCATGGTGCAGGGCTTTGGGGGGAAGGAGGCAGTGCTTGGCACCCTGAAGGATGTGCCAATGGCGGTCAGCACTGGGCCCTGCTGCTGCTGCTGCCCTTGCTTGCCCCGGATCACCATGAGCAGGTGAGGGAGAGTCAAGATAAATCCCTATGTGTGGGAAGGGCTTTCACCCCCTGCTTTTGCTGGGCTGGAAGAGAAGCCCCAGGGCAGGGACTCGGGGATCTCAGAGTGCCACTAGTTTTTCTCTTCATGCCAGGAAAAAGCTTAAACTGCTGATGCTGGGAACTTTCCAGTACACCTTCTGCAGGGCAGTTGCTGTCTTCCTGGGGCTAGTCCTGTCAGCCGATGGGAATTACAACCCTGCTGACGTGAGTGCCAGGGCACAGGGATGGGCAGGGCGATGTCCTCGACCGGGAACCTCTACCTGCTTTCACATCTCCCAGCAGCTTTGTCAGCCCAGGAATGTTTTCTGTGTCACCCCCACCCCAGATTTCAGCGGAGAGTGTGTCCCTCTGGATCAATACCTTGGTTGGTGCCTCCACTCTCTTCGGGCTGTGGGCTCTGGGCATCCTCTTTCGGCAGGCTCGGCTGCACCTGACTGAGCAGAACATCCAGGGCAAGTTCACCTGCTTCCAGGTGAGTCTCGTCCTGCCCAGCTCCCTCCTACAAGAGGGGCTCCTGCAGCACAGACAAGATGAGGCGGCATGGGGGAAGATGGTGGGACAGGGGCCCCTGCTGGAAGAGTCTGGTCCGGCTGTGGGACAGTGGGGAAGGCAAAGGGTGGGAGCCTAGCAGTGGTGTGGTCCCATGACCTGGAGTGTCGGTGGTCGCAGGTCCTCCTCATCTTGACGGCACTGCAGCCTGCCATCTTCAGCATCCTGGCCAACAACGGCAACATCGCCTGCTCGCCGCCCTTCTCCTCCAAGGCCAGGTCCCAGCGTAAGTTAGGGGACAGGGAAGCAGCATCATGCGCTCCCAGCCAAGCCTCTCTGTCACACAGCACAGCGTGGGGAGTGGGCATGGTGGATGAAGGTGGCTTCAAATGACCCTTCTGCTCTTCCAGAGATGAACATGCAGCTGTTGATCCCGCAGACCTTCATCTTGGCAGTGCTGACGCGGATGTACTACCGCAAGCAGGATGACAAGCCAGGCTACCAGCCTGTCAGCTTCACATCCGCAGGTGCTGATGTCAAGGCATGAACAGCAGGGAGAAACTGAGGAGTCAAGGGGCAGAGTGGGGTGAAGGGCTGGTCTGTCCTGTGCATCTCCTCTCCCAGCCTTGGGGAGCTGCTGGCAGCAGAGGAGGCAGAAGAGGAAAGGGCATCTTGGGACTGAGTGAAAGGGTCTGAAACCTGAAAGCCACAAGCTAAGAGGGTCAATAAAGCCATCTCCAGCCTGGGGGCTCTTGTCTAGCACTGAGTAAAGATAAATTTGTACTTGAGTCTTGCGTTGGTGATTGGGTTCATATTCTCTCTGTCCAAGCTGGGTGGGAGATGACTCCATACAGGGGAAGGAGGAGGACAGAGCCACAGCCAGGACATGGGACTGTCATGGGGTGCCCAACATCCAGCTGTGACACTGACCTCTGGGTGCTGCTGGCCTTGGGTCACACAGTCAAGGCAAGTCCAGAGCAATGGATTACTCCTAAGACCTCTGGATGGGTCTGGCCTGTCCCTGGGGCAAATTCTCCATGGCAGTAGCCGCTCCTGAGGAACACAGAGCACAGAGGAACCACCCATGCCTGCCAGCCTGGGGCCAAGCAAAGGAAGGAGCCTTGAAGCACCTTCATAACACAGGCAATTAGTTAATGCTGCCTTAACCAGCCTTGCTCCAGTACCAGTATCTGCTCTACACTGACAACAGAGGTGGGGACAGACATCAGGAGCAATGACAACTTCCAGAAACCACTGGGTAATCTCTTGACCCCAAGCATTCATTAGAGACATGACAACAGGCACAACTTGGACCATACTTTTTAACGAGCAGACCACATGTTTAAAATCTTTAAGGTTGCAGCATTCTCTAATGCTTCTACCACCTTTCAGCTCAGTCCTGTTGCTGCTATTGTTTGCCATCAGAAAATCCCCTTCCAGGATCTCACAACCCTGATCTACAGATGAAGTGAGGTAGGGTTGTCTCACAGCAGTAGATGCCTCTGGATTGAGCAGCATCAAACTCCACACGTACTTCACTGTGTGCTACTGAAGTTTTATTTTCCCACTTCTTGCTTAATTCAAGCATGTCTTTTCTGGATGCTGCTTCTGAAGAGTGAGCAATCAATTAGAGGTGTGGAGGAAAGTCCTGAAGCAGCAGCACTGGGTATATTTGCAGGTAACAAGATGTTCCTAGAGAACTTGGTCACGCAGCTTGCTGAAAGATCAAGCTCTTATCTATTCCTGACAGGACATGACAGTACTGGAGACACCTGGTCCAGCAATCCAGAAGAAAACAAAACAACAAAGAAAAAAAAAAAAAGAAAAGAAGACTTGACTGTGATTTGAGTGTCCAATTTAATTTCAGTGCAAGGAGGAAGCAGGGATTATTGGTTACAAGAAACAGCTTTGTTATTCCAAGCTACATGTAAAACCATGGCTGGCTTCTTACCAAGCACCCCAGGTTTTGCACAGACCAAATATGTACAGGTCTGTGCAAAAGAAGCCACCATTCAAAACATCGTTACCCAAATTTACAGAACACTGTTGCATAAGTTGTATTTTAAACAGTAGTAAGGCTCTAAAGCAGCCTGGCCTTTGTGATCTGGCTCAGGAAAGCAACGCAACACCCATAACTGAGGGAAGCGTGAGGAAGGGAAGGTGGGGAAGACAAGGGAAGAGACAATGTGGCTGATACAAAGTCAGTGCTCTACCACTCATAAACCAGGGGATTAACAACTGGTTTCTACCACGTGACCATTATTTGTTCCTTACAGCTTAAAATCCATAGCAGCCAGCCACACTCCCACAGCCACAAACGTCCCTGCTGAAAGAGGTCAAAGTGGCAGACTAGGGATCCCCAAAATACCCTTTCCCACACGGCTCTGGCCTCAACACAAGCACAGAGTCTCTGTCAAGCCCTTTGGGCAGCGCAACAAAGGACCAGCAAGATAAAAGCTGGAAAGAAGCTGCAGGCTGTTCCCATCACAGGGCCACCATGTACTCTGCAAGCAGCATACTGTGCAGAGCTTGTGGCAGCACTTGATGCGTTTCCTCCTTGCACTTACTGCTCTCCAGGCCTCACATCCCGCTCTGGAGACCTCCTTGCAGCACTGCTGACTGGGCTCTGAGCTGTCCTCTGCTCCCAGCACTGCAGGATACAAGCAACTCGGCCCAGCAGCTCCACCCAGAGACAACGGGACTCATAGGCAAACCCCAACAGAAAAAAGGTAGCGGGAGCTCCACAGCTACAGGACAGCAAGGCCAGTCCCTCCAGTACCGGCTGTGGGACAGAGTGCACCAACCTGCTCTGCTCAGGCATAGGGAGGGCGAGTGCCCTCGGGGAGCCACAGGCCACAAAGCTCAGTGCGTATCACAGACACAACAGCAGGCACAGCTTTGACCATGAGTTCAAACGAGCATTAAATGTTTGAAGTCTTAAAAAGCTGCAGCACCCTCTGATGCTCTTTCTGGCCTGCCTCCAGGAGCAGAGTGAGCAGGCACCAATTTGTGCACGTACTGCGCAAACCAGGTAACTGTCACATGGGACTGGGACCCTCCATTGCGGTAAAACGTGCTCTTCATCTGTCCAGCTGCACACATGGACATGGACAGCAAACTGGCTGCTTTGTCCTTAGAGCAGTGACTTCATGGCACCAGTGTAAAGGACTGCTCCAGTCCTCAGAGCACAGCAACTGAAACACAAACACGCACAGTGCACAGTGCTGAGGGGCCGCTTGGACAGACAGCGAAACGTGTAACACACCACAGACTGGAACAAGGAACTTCTCAAAAGAGTACACACATTAATTTTCTACATGGGCTCTCACACACTCAAGGAAACACAGACAGTAAGTGCCCTGAAGCAAAGATTCATTCTCTTCTCTCCAACAGCCACTGAGGGCTCAATTTTAGCAGTCTTGTTGAGATCAGCTGGAAAGGCCTTTCCACTGCAGCCCCTGTATAATTTGGGGCTGTAAATGCTGCATGGGTGTGTGCCACTCTACGGTGCTGTGAGTCCTTCCTGGGTGTAACTCCTGCGTGCCAAGCTGGTAACCCCTACCCAGCACGTTCTCATTGCAACACGCTGGGAAGGTCAGTTAAGAGGCATGCAAGCACTACAGGGTCTGCTGGATAGATTCCTTTCGCTCCAGCCTAGCAGGGATATCTCTGTTTCCTAGAAGCCTCGTTACACCACTGCTTTGTGCATGCTCTCGAGGTCATGCTGGTTGAGGAACTGAGGGGTTTGGCAGTGGCACGGATACTGCCTGGGGGTGGGGAGGGTAAGACAGAGGAGCTGAAGGAGAGACAGATGGGTCTTCCCACTCTCCCTCTCGCCTGGAGATTTAACAAGGGAAAAGAAACCAAAACAAAAGCCACGCTTGAGTGCTATTCTTTGCGCTTTTAACATTTTCTTAAAATATAAAAATCATCTTCACCCTGGAAACCACTAGAATGTAAACAATAAAAGGGGGATTTGGGAAGGACAAGGGAGAGGAGGTTTGAATGTGCTTCCAGGCAGCAGCCCTTGCTGAGAGCAACGTGTGCCTCCAAGGCCCTGTGCTCACCATCAGCCCTGTTCCTATGGCTCTCTTGCTCATTTAGAGTTCCCCACTGGGTCTGGATTTAGGATTTGGTGATTAGCGGTTTGCAGCAAATCCCAGCAGGTAGCTTAATCCTCTTCATCCTCACTGATGTCATAGGTGACTGCAGACTCGTTCCTGGAGCGGTTGGCAGGTGAGGAAGGAGGAGTCTTGGTGGAAAAGGGCCAGCGGAAGGAGGGAGATGGGGAGCGGTCGTGTGTCGGGCTACTGCTGGGACTCTGCTTCGGGCTGATGGCCTGCAGCATCCGGCCCTTGCCCTCCTTCAGCATGTGTTTCTAGTGATGGAAGCAGGAGGACAACATGGTTTAAACAGTTGTGGAAATGGACATTACTTACAGCTTGTGCAGCATATTGAATTGTGTTCCTTCAATACTTTGTGCTATGTAAGAGCAGAAAAAGCTCCAGCACTGTTCTGGGCTTTGGAAACAGTGTAATCACCACTCATTTTCAAGCACTTCTAACATGAAGTGCACAGAGTCTGGCATAAACAAGTAGCTTCAGACTCATCCCAGGCCAGTGACAAAGTGACTGCCATCCTCTTGGCAGCTCAGAGGCCTGCAGGGCACAAGCTGGAGTTGACAGGCCAGTTTGTGGGACAAAGGAACTTTTCACCCTACAATCATAACTGGCATTATCCAGTTGGCAATGGTGAGGGCTCCCTGAAAAGAGGCCGGCCAAGCATGAGACAACTTGTCTAGAGACTGGCAGCACACTGAGCACTGCAACAAACCCTAAACCTTTGCTTTGCAGACTCTGCAGAAGCCCTAAAATGACTTTTGTTCTCTCCAAAATCCCCTTTCCCCAGAGCAACTCCTTACCAATGCGCCTTCTGGGCCAAACATCTCCAGGAAATTGCCGATGAACTCCCGGGACTTCTCTTCCCACTTCTGAATGAGATCAATACTTTTCTCCTCCACTTTCTGGACAAATTCCTTTGACTTCTCCTCTACATCCTTCACTCTCTTTTTCACCTTATCCACACGTTCCTGGAGGTGATATTTCTTCTCCTGCACAATAAGTGATGGATCAGAATACAGCTCACCAGATCTGAGTGGTGACCACCTCTGCTGTGTTACTAAACTGAACTGCTGCTTAAGTCTCAGTATCTCCTTTAGTTTGGTGACAATTTTCCTTCACTTCCATGATACTTCTTCCCTAGACTACATGGCAGACACAGTGGGGGTGTGGGATGCTTTGTGGCAGGCACTGGCACAGCACACAGAGTGAGACTAAAGCCAGAGATAAGCACTATCTAATAGGAGTGCATGGAAGAGGGAAATATTTATATAACATACAGATTAGGTTTGAGTGACTTGCTGTAGGTCTCTCTGCATATCACAACAGCACCAGTCTTTTTGCTGGGAGTTTTTAAACAGAGGCAGAGTTACATGCCAAAGAGAGGCCAAGCAGCCGTTACCTCTCCTATTTTATTGTTGTTCACAGACATGGTATCTGAGTGATAAAGAAATGTTTACAACTTTACTTCCAACATCAGAAGTGTCTTCTGCCATGTATTCTGCTTGTGGGCTAGAGCTGCTCAGCACAGGATCAGGGCATATCCTTCTGTCCTACCCAAGCACTCTTGCTCCTGCAGCTCCAGGAAGGAAACAGTACGGTGGGAACAGGATCAGATATTATCCTTACAAATATTATCCTAACAGGTATTATCCTAACAAATACTCTACCTTAAGAAGGTGGCTGAGGGAATAGGAAAGAGATGAGACAGCAGCTGCTGCCAAAAACACTTCACTTTTCATTCAACTCAAGAAAACACACATTTCATCACACCTGCTCTCTCCAGCTCTTTTAAAGATCACCAGGACATCTCTGACAATGGAGCAGTATTAGCAAACCCCTGGTTCCTCTGGGTGGGTCCCTGAGGTGATTTCAGAGGTAGAAGAAGTCCAATTTCTACTCCAAGGACACTGATTTGGTGCAAAGGCTTAGCTCTGCAGACAGGCCTTTTACTGGCACATGGCTACCAGTAGACAAGACTCATTATTTCATACTCTGCAGCGTGCAGCGAGTCCCCCTTCAACTCACATTTATGAAGCTGACATTGAGCTCTTTAGCTGTGTATCCCCGCTGCAGGTTCCGTCTGGCATAAACGTCATAGTCCCGCACGATCCGTGTGATGATGTCTGATGTTGAGATCCCCTCAGTCCTCTGAGTTGGTGCAAACATGCCTAAAGTTGGGGAACAGGACCCAGGACAGCTGTAACAAGACACATGGCAAAAAGCTGCTGCCACCTCTAATAGGAAACAATCTCTCTGGTCAAGAGCTCATTTCCTAATTGTTCCATCACTGCATCTTTGTCCTTGAATGTACAATACCAGAGTCCTCCTTTCTGAGACTATAAGGAAGACTTAAGTAAGAACAAAACTTGCCCTTCACTTCAGTTGGTATAAAGACTATTGACTACAACCCACTGCATAGAGAACAGTGTGGGGACAAGGACAGGACAAGGGGTCCTACAATTTAGTGGGTGGAAATACAAAATGCTGTGAGGGATGAGTTTGGATAGATATAAAAAAGCTGCATCTCCAGTGAATTTTACAGCAAACACTTAGAGGAGCTCCCTTCCTAAGTTCATGAAATTCTCCATTTGTGAGAATCTCTAAGTCAAACTGTAGTATGTTTTCAAAAGGTGGCTGTTAATTCAATCATGACTAGATTGGAATTAGGAATTAATGCTGGGCCATGCTTGGCCTGGGACATGGGACAGTCCTAGTGTTATCAAGTACAGCCCAAAGCTGCTGCTTCCTGCCCTCAGAGCTTCCTGGGTAGACCTTGTTCCCTGAGGGGCACTGTCATTTCCCCAGACATAATCCTGCCATACAGGGGCACAGGAGAAACTACAACAGATCTTTGACAGGAAGCCCTGGGGAATCTGACCCAGACCCACCTGCCTCTTTTATATGCTTATAGACATCATCACTGCCAGCAGAGGAATAGGGGATGTCATCGTGTGCAACAAAATCGATCTGAAAATTAAGAAAGCGAGTCAACATTTTATCTTGAATGTGCAGGTCTCCTGCTTCTGTCAAAGCTTGGTAACTTTCGGCTCAACACCTCCACACACAGGTGCGACAGAGAACAGCAAGACACTTTCTTCTACAAAGCAACACAGAGCAGTCCCAAGTTCTCATTGGCAATTGCCTTATCAACTGTAAGTGTACACCAGAGAGGAAAGGAAAGGCTGGGATAAGGACACAGCTATTTTAAACCCCACAGAAAAATGGCTTGTTAACGGCAAGAAGTCTCCCTGGAGACTTCTTCGCCTTCCAAAGCAGTTCAACAGATGTTAGAGATTCCTTTCACTTTATCTCACCAACTGATAACGACTCTCAAGGCCTGGTGTCCTGTTGCAGGGAAGCTGATGAAAATCTTAGCTGCTCCTGCTGTAAGCAGGGAGTTGGACCAGATACCTCCCAGAAATCCCTTCCAACCCATGCTATCCTCTCCCTACAGCATTTCACACCTATCTCTACCCAGCACCAACTTCTCTTGGAACAGCAAGAACCCTCTCAGGCTTTTTCACCATGTCACAATCTCTACCTTATTTTAACACTACCTCAGCAAATGCTTCTAGCCTCCCAAGAAACCTACTTGATTCCCATAACCCAGTTCATTCTACATTTAAGGAGTTTCAACAGAAACAACTTGCTTAGGCAGAGGTCACCCCCAAGGATGAATTCTTGCTATGAACAGACAGAGGCTAATCAAAATTCCAAAAAGATCAGATATCACAAATTACCCTGTGCTCTGCCAGGAACTCGGGCGTGAGCGTCCATGGCGCGTTTCTCACCACTTCATCCACGTAGCGACAGTGCTGCACAGCATCGTATCGTTCATTCTCATTCATTACTGTAAAGCCCTTGAAGTTATGGGTCAGCTCATCACTGCAGACTGGAGAAACAGGCAGACAACAGTGAGCCTGAGTTACTTACCCTGGTGCTTTACAGTAAAAGGACCTTGCACACACCCTGCTGAACCAGGCAATGACAGCTGCTGACAGAGGCGGCACTGGCATTTTCAAACACAGCTCTTTTAGCCACAAATCACCAGAAACAGGGAGAGGTACAGGGCACTATGAGCAATGCTGGGCAGGCAGTTCGTGGAATTTCTGCCCAAGCTGGCGACCCACTCTCCAGGCCTTCAAGGTCTCTAGAGCTTACAATGCTATCAAGAAAACCAGCCAACACAGAAGAAAACTCCTGTATGAAACAGCACCTGGGGGCCTACTGGGCTGGAATCCACTTTTAAACCTATGGATGTCTCAGACTTGGAATCTGAAGTCCATGAAAAAACCCACTGCCTAAACTTCCAATTTCGTAAAATGCTGTACCACAGTTGAAGTCTTGGAAAGTTGTATTAAAATAAAGGGGGAGTTCACAGGAAATCAAGTCAGCTTAATTATTATGTTCTATGAGGAAGTAAATTAACAACTCTTCATAATCTGCAATGTAAGATATTGAGGAGGGAGTTTTATTTGATTATCAGACTCAAAAGTAAACAAGGCATTACCAGTCTCACTGCCACTGGATGTATTTATGTTCTAGACAAACAGATGATAAAGAGTGGGTGAGACTGTTCCCAGCTTGGAGCTAATGTTCTCTTGGGCTGTGGCCTCTTGTCTTAGTCCTGGTGCAAGGGGAGCAGTTCATCACCCTCCACCTCCTAACCAGTCTCCCAGAGGCAGAGAGTATGGTTACACTTCTTGCTACTTTAACACATTAACAGTCTGACCTGAAGTTATTTTCCTGTTTGTTTTACAATGTTTATGTACATGTGGATGGATGTCTTTCCACTTTCAAGATTTCTAAGCTCAGGGCATTTTGTAGGTCAGAGCAACTGTTCCAGCTCTCTTCCCTCTCTTCCTCCTGACACTCTTGTAGTGCACATAAAAAATGCAAATGCACCACTATAAAAATGCCCTCAGCAGTGATGAAACTGTGATAAGGAGACAAACCACCCAAGGATGTTATGATCATTCTACTGCAGGATTAGAGTTCCATTTTGCTTCAGGAAGTTAATGGGAGCTGAGAAAACTGGTTAAAGATATTCTCAGTTCTCATACTTCAGCACCATTACACAGCCTGACGAGGAGTCAGCTTTCCTTGCTCAGACAACATGCACAGCCTGACAGGCACAGAAGCACTGCCTGGACAGAGGCCCATGCACTACAGCAGCCAGAAGGGTATCCATTTCTCTGTTTTATTCTTGAAAGAGGCCTGGCTGAAACACCTCTACTAGATCCCCTCAGGCACTCAGCAGGATATTTCTGGCATCATCTAAAGACCTAACAGCCAAAATGGGGAACTTCTATTTGGAGAAATGGGGCCTCACTAACTTCCATGTGTCCAGGCACATGCCCAAGAAACCACTGTGATCTCCATGCTCCGAGCAGGATCTGTTTGGCATTAAGCAACCCCCATAAGCAATGCCCAGCAGGGAGCTGGAGAGTAACTTGCATGGCAATACAAGTAACAAAGCTCAAGCAGCCACAGAGGGACTGTTACTAATTCTTTAGCTGTCTTATTCAAGAGTGAAATGCTCAATTATCCCTAATATATTTTGATACTCAGATGTGCAACTCACCTGTGTCACACGCTGGAACAGTGTGATCAAAAATCTTTTCCTTAAGCACTCATTTGGTACAGGATATCTTTCTGCAGACATATCCAACCTCAACATATTGCAACAAGAGTCCAGCAACATATGTGAAACTGGCTGCAGTGAGAGCCAAGACAAAACCCCTGTACACACAACCACAAACACAGGTAAACTGTACTCTTGCAACAGCCAAAGTCAACAAGGTCACTCCTTACCTCCAACAATGAGGTATGTGTTTGGGAAGAGGTTCTTTGCTTGCATCAAAGCCCGGGCATGTCCAGAGTGAAACAAGTCAAATATTCCATCAGCATAAACTCTGACAGGGCGATCCACTGTGCCAAAGGGACAGAGAGACAGTTGTGAAGATGCCTTCCTGGAGAAGCAGCATTTGAGGACCTGCTGAAACTTATAGGGGTGTTACAGAACACAGAGCCATAGCCAGGGCAGATCTGTGAAGAGAAATGGCTGTCTCTATGCCTTCCCATGTGGAAACAAATGCAGCTGAGCAGAGAGCTGAAATACAACCACATTCAAAGACAGACTGAAAGCCTACTATTTATCACCCAAACAAGATAAAGGGAGACCAAGGGAAAAGCAAACCCTGAACACTTCCCTTCTATGGAAATCCACATGCAGAATCCGATTTTTTCACAGCAGTGAACTACCAGAGGGGAACTTGTCCAAATGTTTCATAGGTGCCTGATTTCCTCTTGCCTGGCAGGATGGCATCTCAAGACCTTTACAGCAACCCCCTCTGCAGCCTGCTGCCACAGCTATCAGTTCAGGTGAGGGAACAGACTGTTCTAATTCCCCAACAGCATCATTGGCTCCCCCAGACCCAATGGCTCTATCCAAAATCCCAGCTGGACTACTCAAAGAAAAGCAGACACAACTCTGCTGGAGCTCTGGCATTAGCAGCTAAATCCATAGATGAATAAGGAAGAACAAATCTTTCCTCAGGCTATCTCTGCCAGGGAAAATTGTAGATCAGATCTTTGTGGGCAGCATAAGGGTAAAGTGAGATCGTCTAGCACTGCTACATAACAGTGGGAGGCTCCCTGACTTCTGGTTTTGGGACTACACAGGACTGCAGTCCTCTTGCTGCTGGTAACAGAAAGCTACAGAGTCTTTGTATCTGACACACCTGGGAACAGCTGGCTGCTCTCTAGCCCAGTTCAGGCTCAGAGCAGTGGTGTGAGCAGAGGCACACCAAAGCTGCAGTGAGAACAGGGCAGAGAGAAGACCTAGCAGGAGCTCTGAGACCCCAAGGGTCTGGGGAAGGCTCTGAAGGTACCCCGAGACAGAGCCTAGAAGGCAGCAAGAAGAGGAGTTGATGCAAAGGTCAGGGTTGTTAAGTTCAAGCTAAGCAGAGGAGTCACTTTGAGGACAGCCTCCTGCAACCACTTTTTAGTGATTCTATGACCTCAGTCTGAAGATGCCAGGAAGTTCTGAAGAGCCAAGGATCTGGAGATATGCGACTGCAAAAATTTTCTGAATGCCAAAAGAGGGCTGGTCCTGGCAGGCCTTTATGAATGTACAATCACATTCTGGAAATTGATTGGGACATCCTTCCCTTTCCTTTGTACCTGCAGCAGCTACGGTTCCTGAGCACAGACATAAACAGCAACAAGAAAGCGTGCTGTGTATTTCAGTCCTACCAGGCAGAGCTACCACTGTTGAAATCAAGAGACCTTTGTGCAGGCTCTGCAGACTTTCAGCTGGGAAATCAATGCAGACTGTGAAATACACTGGATTTCCAGAACCTCTGGCAGGAAACCACTGCCAGGTCTCAATCTGACCTGGTTCATCTCTCAGCAGCAGTCAGGTACATTTTTACTGTCTCTGTAGCCACAACAGAGATGCCAAGTAAGACAGCAACATCTGCACACTCTGTCTGACAGGAGAGGGCAGTCATCCTTCAGGAGTCAGTCCTGCCTCTGCCTCCCCTTTGGACGTGCGAAAAGAACAGTGTTACTCCCACATTGTTGTTGTGAGGCTGGTCAACTGTGTTTAATAACAATAACTTTAATTCCAAACTAGGCTAGAATGGGACATTCTGGACAAAGATACATTTTTTTTCCCACATACCCATTTCAAGTTTCAGAAAAGATGACTTTAAAAAGTGCTTAACTTTAACCTACCACAGCAAAGTAGTACAGAAAATGTGCAGCTCCGATACTACTTTATAGCCGTCAATGGCACAGGAAGAGTTAAAACAAGTATCTATTTGCTTCAAATACTCTTACTGGTGAAGGTACAGATCCTCATACATAGAAGCTTGAATTTCAGTTGTACTGATAGGCCCAATTTCACATGGGAACAGTTGTCTAATCACCAAACCATTAACTAAGTCATTGGCTGCAAACCTGGTCCAACACACAAGGTTGTTTCAGTCTCAGAGATAGCACAATCATACCCATGTGCCAAAATCCTAAAGTTTACACAATCACCTTTGAGTCTCTGTTTTTTTACTTACAAGGTGTCCCTCTCATTGCTTCTTCATACGTTACTCTGATGTATGGCTTGCTGTAGTCAATTTCCACTTCATCTGAAAATGGAGCCGGCTCCCTCAGTCCCTAAAAAGCCAGGGAAGCTTTGCTGTGAGAATGCAAAGGTGAGGGCAGTTCATAGCAGCAGCACTGCCACTGCAGTGTCCTAGTCACTACAGGACTCACTGTGTCTTTCCACAATTCAGACACGTGTACTAGAACACTAATTAGTGTAAAATCTCAAAACAGCCCTGCAGGGTGATTAGCCTGAGTTTAGAGAGCAAGAGAGAAAGCAATGTAGAGTTTAGAAGACAGTAGTTATACTGGACCCAGGAAAATCAGAGGCTCAGATTTGCAGCTGCTAACCCCAGACTTTTGACAAACAGCAGTTCACAGCAGCACAAGCCAAGCTTCAAACATCACTGTTCCAGCTAAGCCTACTCTGGCTGTGCCTGAGTACTTCTGCTGTGACATACAAATTGTAACACCTCCTTGACCTCCTTGATTTATGAGTGAGCAGAAGAGCAATACCAAAGCAGCACTAATGTGTGTATTGTCATACTGTCACTATTTCTGACTCATACACAGTGAGAGACTGACCTTGATCAGCTGCTACAGGAAACCCCTCTAACCTGCTAGCCGGACCAGAGCAGTACATTTAATCAATGGCTGAAGTGCACACATAATTTCTGGTCTGCTCTGAATGGGAAAAAACCATCTGCCCTTCCCATAATAAAAGATACAGCTGAATTTCCTTCTAGCTGGAAGGTGGGGGGCACACTGGACATCTCATTCCTGAGTTAGAACACTAGGCAACATGCTTACAGATCAATAACACCTTCAAACTGCAAAAGGCTAATCAGCAGTTTCCTCTCTGGCTTCCTGTCCTACTGCAGAATCCTGCCACGGTGCTCAGCACCACTGCAACCAGGAAAACCACTGCTGTTACTGTTACTGTCATTCTGTATTAGAGTGCTTCCAGTGAAGTGCACAGGAAAACCACCTCTGATCCCTACATTCAAGCAAACTGATACTGCAGAACATCTCCTTTAACTTAGTGAGGCTCTGTGTTTCACACAGCACCTCCTCTACCAGGATCCTTCCCATCAGGTAAGGCCTGCAGGTCTCTCTTTTCATCACTGTCATTCTATCTGGGACTTGTGAATAACACCAGATTATTTGCAGTTTGGTTGGCACACACCTGATACAAAGCTAAGAATCAAAGCATAAAAATTATGTCCTCAAAGGGTCCTGCCTGAGTCTTACCCTTCCTCTGCAGGGCCTGTGGGGGTCAGAACCTAACGTGGTGTGCACAGTACAATGGGTTACGTGTCAGCAGGTTTGTTACCACCATCTGCTGCTGAGCCCTGCTGCTTCAGGGGAACATTCTGCCAGCCAGCTGCTTAGTTGGCAGTAGTAAAGGCTTCAAGGTAATATCACAATTAGGCAACACTATTACTCTTGCTATAATAAATAAAACTTTTGCAAAAAGAAGAAAAAAATCTTTCATCAGATCTGTGTTTGCCCTGTGGCTAAAAAACAGGCTGGAAGTGGCTAGACATTACTTGTGCTATTTGTAGACAGATGCTTTATTTCTGATACAGGACAGACACCAACTTGAAGAGAAAGTGATTCCCGTGGAATAATAACCTGCACTTTTCTCTTTCCTTACTGAAAGACACGGGGTCATTAAGAGAGAGGGGGTGGGTTTGACAAGAATCAAGGATGTAAAGGCTCTGTGGGATAAGTCACACAACAGCTCAAGCCTCCACTCCCAATGCTTGCCTTCCCAGTTCTCACTGCTGGCGCTGCTCTTACTTCATTACCACCTGCCAATGCTCTGGGACAGGGCTGAAGCTCCTGAAGAGCAAAATGCTGTCATCGAGGAGGAAAGGTGCAACACACATTTTGCCAAGGACTATGACCCCAGTGCGACGTGGCAGGGATGGTAGCTGGCTTTTGACAGAGATAAGGGAAGAGTAACCAGAGCACATGTGATGCGCATGACAGCTCCAAAAAGAGGGCAGAAAAGAACTGTAAAAAGCCCATTGTTGCAATACTGTGGCAAGGAAAAATTAAAGTCAGCCCTTTACGCTGGCATTACCTGGCCCAGATCCCCTTCAGAAGAGATCCCAATGGCTCTAGCTTGCTAAAGCTATCCTGAGGCTGATCTAGGATAAATGCTTTCAGTTGTTTTCATTTTTATTGCTCCTGAACAATCCTCAGTACCAGAAGCAAACAGGTCTCTCTCCAGACCAAGATAATCAAACAAACAGCGATCTTCCCAGTGCTTCAGAGCATAGATTCAACAGGTTACTTCTGTCGGAGCTTACAGACTTCAGACCCTCCTGCAGTTCTATGAGTTGTTATGTGCTTGTTTGGAGTATTTCTCCCTCAAAACCCACCTGTCAGAAAAGACCTGCTACTTCCCCATGGATATCTATATGCATTCCTGTTCAACTCCAGCTTAAGTGACAAGCCGGACACACCACAAAAGCAGCTTAGTGATTGCCTCAGACCTAATTTAAGCCCACGTTGTAAGTACATTATTAGTATGAACAGAGGAAGATTTCAAACTGGATTTGCAAGAAGGATAGCTGCTGTCATTTGCTTGTCCCCTGCCACTCCTAGTTTTCTGTGTCCACAGACAAACCACCACATGTATCTTTCTGCTGCTACAGCTCCATGTCCTAATCTCACAGGCTCCCAAAATACATGTCTTTGCTTACTTACAAGTGAGCGTCGGGACATTTTTGGAGGGATTCCATCCAGCTCTGTTGCCCCATTAGGGCCAGATCCATCTTTTCTTCTCTTTCGGGAATTCAACCTGGAGGAGGTCGGTGGCTCCATCTTGCAAAGCACGTCCAGTAAGAACTGGAACAAAATGAAGGAGGCAGAAAAAAAAAAACCAAAAAAAAAGAAAAGAAAGAAAAGACAAATATTTTTCAGTTCTTCCAAAGCAGAATCAGTCAACAGCAGGAACAGAGTACAGAAGGTCAGTGCAAAGACACAGCCACCTCACAAGGGGCTTAGCCAGTTGTATTTGGCATCAGCTGCCAAGGCTTGACAAACAGTGCCTGGTGGGAATACTGAACTATTTAATGCAACTTGGAGCTGTTCTGCAGAGAGAAGCACGCAGCAGTCAGCTGGTTGGAGAGAGACTGAAACAAGAGTTGCAATGCAAACTATAAATCATTACTACAAGGCTAATTATGCTATTTTCACATCTAAAAAGCAACCTAAGGATTATGGCACACCCAGTCCACATTCAGCCCTCTCCCAGCTCTCATTTGGACTCTACTCTTTGCACCCCTCAAGACAGCTGGTGGGTGTGCTGCATCCCTGTACAATCCTCAAGAGAGGAAGGAGTAGGTCTAAGCAGAATGAGAAGGGTGAGGGAAGGGGTCAGAACTTAAATGACTAGCTGGCTTGCTGTTTGCTTTGCTGTTTGTGTAAGATCAAGCTGCAGTTCTTCAGTGGGGACAGCTCACCTTAGGATGGCTGTCACCATGCTTCCCTCTTGTCCCCTGTCCCCACCGCAGTGGTGACTCAGCAGATGGTGAAGCAGCTGCTGACACCACATTAGGGCACACTTACTTTCGGCACTTTATGTACCAGATTGTAATTAGTGGTGGTACAGCTGAACTGCTTCTGTGACGAACAGACAGACAGACCACCAATTTGGGACAGAAATTCTGACAGCTATGTGGAAGTAAGTTATCTGTGCTGGATAACTGGAGTCACCATACCTTTGCAAAAGGGCCATGGAATATCAGGCAGCCCAGCTTCACACAGCTGAAGCAAAACTGCAGGTTTATAGGAAGGCATTGAAGTAAATATTCCCTTTTTAGCTGCTGCAGGAGTTAGAAATGGTTGTTAGATTTGCAAAAACTAAAGAGCAGCACTATCTCTCTTGCTCACTTGATGTATACACCTCCCCAGCTCAGCAAATGGTACTTTTGGCCTGCTGTTCCTGAGAGCAGCATGACCCCTGTGCCCAGGAATGATCCTTATGTGTGTGCCTCAACACCCTATTAATAATAAGAGCAGTGTGGAATTTAAAACATCTCCCCACCCACATGCAGTGGGTGTGCTGGAATGTGTTAGGTGGGGCAAGTGCAAGGTATGAGAAAGGGCAGATGTCCCCATGAACACCAGCCTTTTCCTCAGCAGAGGGGCTCTGCTGCATGTTCCTGCTTGGGATCAGCTGGGACTGTCCTCACTAAGGGCCACTGGCAAAGCTCTGCTGTTTGGGAGCCAAGAAGGGTGTGCTTTGTGAAAGAGCTGTTAAAAAGCAGATTTAATGATTGGACCTACTCAAGCACAAATGACTCCAGGTTAAGGAATGTTCCAAAGTAAGGAGTCCAACACAGTGAAACACGCAAACATCCTGCTCTCCCCACCAGGCATCAGCGAGATGATACCTTAGGGACAGGGTGAGGGACAAACACAGCTGAACTGGTTTGGGGCTACATGTATGTAAGTATCCCTAACTGCTCTGCTAGACCTGCCACGATACACTAAGAACAGGAAAAGAGAATCTTAGGTGAGAGGAGAGCCAAAAAAATACTGTGGAGAAGATAAAAGTGACATGAAGAACAGCCACAGGGACATATTAGAACCGCATGACCCATCCAGCACTCACTCCGTAATGGCTGCGAGTCATGCTTGCCAAGTTTCCCCCATTTCACTAATTAATTTACTATTTCCTAACAACACACATATGGGGGGATGCAAAAGCAACCTCAGGCAAAAAGTTTGCAACTCTGAGCTTCCAGTCTTCAAACATTTAAGCAAACATTTAACTTTCAGGCAATATCTGTGCTATAAATGCAGCAGCTTCCAGAAACACAGGATATGACACACACCATTCTTAGGTTTTCTAAGGTGTCATCTTGCAAGCACACTCTGTCAGTCATTGACTTCACCACCATGGTCCCAGCAGAAACCATTCAGTTCACAAAAAGCAGCAAACATCTCTCTCTGGTTCAAGTGATCCCAATGCTCACAGAAAGAGCATGGGGAAACAGCAACAGGTTTTCTTGTTATTTGATCAAAATAATTTCACTGTGCTTCAAGTCACCTGTTGGTCTCTGACCATTCCCTTTCCTTCCATTTGGAGAGAATTGAAAGGTCTGTTACGCAAATGGTCTGAACCACTGGCCAGCAAAACATTAAAAGCACTGACAGAGGTTGCTTTGGTGCTGAAGTATGGACAAAGCAGCCCCCATATACAACCAGGTGAAGCTCTTCCACGTCAGCCCAGTCCATCAGAGCAAACAGACTTCTCTGCACCCAAGCACAGCGTCTGCTGAATTATCACCAGCACCTTGCTGCTGGGTGCAGAGCTCATGGCCAGCCAAGGAACTGGAGGCTACAGCACTGGGCAATACTGTACTTTAGGCTGATGTACAGTAGCACTGTCCCAGCCCAGGAGAAAACTCCAATAGTTTCTTCCAGTCCCTCCCACACCCAACCATCCGCTCTTCTCCACTTTAACTAACTTTTTCACTTCTCAGGATATATGTAGTCAAATGATGGCAAACAATAACTTAAGCAAATGGATTCCAACCCGAGATATTCTATTATTGGCTTTGCATTAAATAAGCAGTGGTGGCGAGACAGCACCAGCCACACAGCAGCAGCTCTACCCGATACACCAAGTGAGAAACCTGCTTCAAGGATGGGATAAATATGCTCTATCTGCTCTGACCTTACAGGTTAGATGTTGCTGAAGAAGCCTCTGCAATGTCTGGAGAGCTGGGCTGGGCACCTCATGAGTGATGCAGTTCCGTTAATTACTAAAATTAATGCTGAAATTAAACAATAATTTTACTACTCTTTGAAACTTTAAAACCTCTATCCTGTGGCTAGTGCATTTCTGTGAAGTCCTCCCAGCATCAAACTTATCTACATTAAAAACTGGCACTGCATTTCCAAAAACACACCATACCTTGCNTTTCTGTGAAGTCCTCCCAGCATCTGGCACCGCATTTCCAAAAACACATCATACCTTGTTGCTATAAAGCTACTAATCTTAGAATGTTGCATTTTGACCCAACAGACTAAAACAGCATCATAAACAATTAGCTACTAACAATGGGATCCAGCATCTGTAGCTGAGCTTAACATGAGGACACAGCTTCGCTTTCCCAAATGCATAATACACTGCCTGTTCTAAAATTAATTACATTTGCAGCAGATGGGAAAGAGGAAAGGCAAGATAACTCTCAAAGCTCATTCTGAACACTCCAAGATAGAAACTAAGCATAGCCAGAAGAAAGAGCCCTGCTGTAAAATATTAACATTGTTCTATTTTAAGGCATCATCCTCCTGTATTACAGAGCCCATGGCTGAATATAAGAAACTGCTTGCAAGGAGCAAAGTGTCCCATTTGAGAAAGCCACGGCCAAATCACAGTTTCTGCACCACTTTATAAAACACTCCGGGCTTTGCTTCTCAAACTTCTTTCTTTGGTGCATATCCTGTATCAAAGAAGGGCCTTACATCACCTGCCAGCTGGCTCAGGGAGAGAGAGAGACCTGTACAGGCTCTGTGAGGAGCAGTCGACTGCCAGATGGGAGAAGAGTTGCTCTCCCTGTCAGGCAATCACTGAATCCCACTGAAATGCAGCCACTGGGAGGGAAAAAAGACAAGCATTAATTACCACAAAGGCAAAAATATATAGGCAGGGAAGGAATTTAAAACTTCCCTGTTAGTGTGAATTAACTACACCATCATCGAAGCTGGAATTTAACCGCAACACGAAAGTTAATACCTCTGGCAGGTGGAAAAGGTCAGAATAGGCCTGGCAAATCTTGCTTAGCCAAAACCTTATTTCACTATATCTTCATGGACAGCACTGATGTTTTTTAGCCTTGGTTGTGTCAGAGAACCCCTGCCTGACACTACACTGGAGATACTGATTAGACCTTTCTGCACCCTAAGCACACTAAGGGCATGAGGGCCTGGCCCATCTGCATTGCCTTTTGATGTCCCAAAGAACTTCTTGAAGAATATTATCTGCAAACCTACATCCAACAGCAGGATCTCTTCTGCTGCTTCTTTTGCTTTTTACGTGCTGATTTACATGCCAAAGCAAAATAAATCCTGCTACTTAAATTGAAAGCCTGTGCAAAAGAAGCTGACAGCAACAACTCAATGCTCCAGCCCAAGGGTGCAATTCCTACCAGGGACCAGAGTCAGCATACGACTGGCAGCTGGACCAGAGAGGGCCCGGGACACTCTCAGCTCTCTGGATGGCATCACATGCTCCAAGGCTGCCCTATCATCCCTCTGAACTTCGGAGGTGTTGGCACAGTCAGATACGACTGTCATGTGCTGCCTTGCCTACAAGATCATTGCACTTTACAGGAACCAGCTATTTGTCTTCTGCTGACTCATCTGCAGGCAATACTACTAAACTTTGCACTCTGCCAGCTGTCTGCAGAGAATTGCCTTGACACATGGACAGCATGTAAGCGAGAGCCTCAGGGAAAAGGAAAAAGTCCTGTCACTTCAGATAATACCCTTGCCAGGCTATAAAGTATCAAAGCATTTCTCAGTCATGGGTCGAAGAGAATTCTTTTCCCCCTGTTCTCCCCCACCTGCAACCCCCAGTTTACAATTAACCTTACTGGTGTGTATCCCTGTAGAGAGCTGTTGTAGACAGAAAGACTTGGAAAAGATTAATGACAGAAGACTCATCATGGATCTCTCTTCAATCAGTGTTTAAAAATCTTGCCCAATCCCCAAGGCAGCTTCATGCCCAGCCCAGGCTTGCCATGCCCAGCTCTGTCCCAATCTCCAGACTTGGAGCATCTGCCTGGAAACAGTGGTGCTGGCTGTGACCCAGCCTGCTCACCTCCAGAGAGGCTGGATGCTCTCCACATCTGCTCTATCTACATAGTCTAAGTCCTTGAACCCCTTGTAAAGGTTACTGCAGGAGCTGGGAGAGTCCTGTCTACATGTAAAACAAAGTCTGCTTCAGCTTCTCTGGATGAACAGCAGCTATCCTGCAGCATATTCAGATATGTGAATGTACAGAACGGATTCCAGTTCAGCCAGTGCCACAAATTAGTCCAACAGCATTCAGACTCTTGCTACGCCAGCTAAAACAACCTGTCTCCCCTACTGATCTAGGCAGGCTGATAACATTTTCTCAAGCAGAGCCTGAGAATGAACAACCTCTGGTACCCGTGTCCTGTAATCAATAAAAAGATGCTGTTTCTCACTAACAAAGTCCCCACTGGCTTAAGATAATTCTCTCTAACATTACCACAACTGAAAAGGGTGCAGCGTGATCACCTCATCAGCGGTGCGAAGTAATACACACATAAAAAATGAAAAATTGCCGGCAAGACCTTCTCTGTGAATTCATGGCCCTTCTGGGTACACCATAACCCCAAGACACCAAGTGTTCCGGCATGCAACAGCCTCTGCTGTGGGTAGTGAAGAAGCAGAAGTAGGGTTTATGTAGAGCAGCAGAGAAGATCTGGACAATAACATATAAGGATGGTTAATCATTCTGTCCCAGCTTCTGCATTGAGTTTTGGTTTTAGGGCGTAACAACAAAACTTTTTGAAACTTCAAGTGTAAACGTCCTTCAGCAGTTTTACACATCAATACCAATTCCTTGCTGCAAAAGTTACTGTTTGTGGCTGTTTCTACAGTGATTTCAAGAGTTACACCCCAGACCTTGGAGCACTAAACTTCCAAGTTACGAATTTTAATAACTATGTATATACAGCAAATTCCTTCAGGAAATAAAGCATTCTCATCCAAATCTCAAAAGCAAATACAGTGGCTGTTCTCTGACGCAGGAGTCCTGTGGATGGAAATTCAGCAGTACCTGCTTCTGACCAACCCCTGCCTTTGGCAGCCACACTCGAGGTCCTGGTGCTGCAGCTGCACAGGGTGGGGACAGAGGGAAGGCCACCTGCAGCATCCTGTACCTCCCTCCACAGTGGTCGAGGGCTACGGAGGAGCATCGCAGCTCTCAGAATTCCTGATGACTTTAAGTCTAATTACAAAACCATTAACGAGCGCAGCCGGCACTTCAGTGGACGCCAGGAGCGGGTTGGAGAGGACGTGTGGCTGCGCAGCAGCTGGGTCACACCTTCCTTCGCCGCAGCCACAGCCACCTCCTCACTGTCCTCCCCAGGCCGTGACTGTCCTCTAGGTAGGGGGTATGTCCCCCAAAGCCCCCGCGCTCCAAACCCTAAAGTTTCCCACAGTATCTGCTACTGTCTCCTCTCAGCCATCCCCGAGGATCATCCCCGAGGATCACACCTGAGCCCCCAACCCCTGCCCAAACGCCCACAAAGGGGACGCAGAGCACCACGACCACCCCAGCAGACACCGCCCGCTTGCCCAAAGCCAGTGCCCCATGTCCCGACCAGCCAGCACCTCCCGGAGCCCCCGGCCTGCGCCACGGCCACCCCGCTGGAAGAGGGGTCCGGGGAGGGGCCGCTGACCGGCCCCGCGGCGGGAGCGCGCCGTGCCCTCATGTGCAGCCAACTAAACCCGCGCACCCTCCGCCCGTGACAGGCCCCCCTCTGGTCCCTGTGCCCTGCACCACAGTCACACCCCGCACAGACCCTCAGTGACACCCCCCGCGCCTCCCTACCAGCGAGCCGCCGGCCACAGCAACTCCGAGCCCAGCCCGGCTGGGTCCGACCCCGCCCCGCTCCCGCCGACGCCAACAGGGCGCGGGCGGAGCCGCTGCGTGTCGGCCCGGAACGACGGGAAGGGACCTGCCCAGCCTCGCAAAGCCGCGTCCCGGGAAACCGCGCCTGGAATCTCCGTTCCGGCTCGCGACGGTTCTGCCCTTGATAGGGCACGACCCTTCATATCACAGAGTATTTTTTCTGAGTTGGAAGGGACCCACAAGGATCATCCAAGTCCGACTCCTGGCCCTGCACAGGACAGCCATACCATGTGCCTGAGAGCCTTGTCCAAACGCTTCTGGAACTCTGTCAGGTTTGCTGCTGTGACACTGCCCGGGGAGCCTGTTCCAGTGGTCAACCATCCTCTGGGTGAAGAACCTTTCCGACCTAACCCTCCCCTGACACAGCTTCATGCTGTTCCCTTAGGTTCTGTCAGTGGTCACCAGAGAGAAGAGATGAGCCCTGACCCTCCGCCTCTCCTTGTGTGGAAGCTGTAGACTGCAATGAGGTCTCCCCTCAGTCTGTCCAGTGTAAATTCCAGGGGTTCTGGAGGGAGGAAGCCAAGCATCCCTAACACAGCCCTGGCTGCCCCAGGCCACGGTGACTTTACAGCAGTCTCCATGGCCACACGGCCAGACTCCTGCCCATCAGGACATCAGTGTGCAGTGCCCCAGCAGCAGCTCGCTCTTTCTCCATGGAAAATACAACATTCCTTACCTGTCCCATGCCACAGATGAGGGTGGTGAGGCAGAATGATCACGGACTCAAACCTGCTTACCTGCTTTGTACAACACCTTCATGAAGCAGACATTAAAACCCTCCAAAATGGAGCAAGCACAAGGTGAAAAATTGTGATTTAATAGCCACGGCTTGATAAAAGCATGAACACCAGTCCGAGGTCACATATACCATCTCCTGGAAAATGTCTCTGTATGGAGGGTTTTGCTGTTCCCCAAAACTCACACTCCTGGGTTGTGCACAAACTGAGCAGTGCTGTTGCATCTCTCTGCAGGTTCCTTAACGGGTGACAGCCACAGGCAGTGGCAAAGCAATCAGGGAAGTCATCCTCTATTTCCCAAATCAGAGGAAGAGGAAGCCACTTTCAAGCAAATGTAGTATAGAGCCAGCAGTGTGCTGCCTCTGGCATTTTAGCCGAAAGAGGAATCCTAGAAGAGGCATCGTAATCTTTACTTCCCTAACTTCCAAGAGCTGCACAGGGAGTGTTCTGCTCTAACGGTGAGAGTAGGATTCAGGGCTCGCATCACCCCACTTCAGCATTCTAAAAGCCATTCATGCCACTGGAATGGTTCACCTGTGCTGGCTTTGTCAGCACAGAGAGAACAGGCACCACCACAGAACAACTCATCCCATCTTCGGATGGGCATCTGAGATGTGCTCTCGTGGCATCCACTCTCTCAGGAACCAACCTGGCCCTCTCATTTCTGGGGAGACAAGAAGCTTTAGCAGCCTTTTGCAGATCTACAGCAGCCTTTCTGATGCCAGAGTCCTAGCAAATTTGGTCTCCAAATACCCACCCTCATATCCCAAAACAATTACAGAGAGGCAAAGACTGAGAAAGCACTGCAGTATCTGCTGAAAAGGGCAAGGGGCAACAATCACTCAGTGTCCCCGGGTGCTAAATTGCACCAAACCAAAAAGCAGTTACAGCAGGGAAGAGTTTTGGCAGTTGTGGGGTGTGCAGGCTGCTGGCCTGACCTAATGTCCTAAATACCTTGTCTTCCTATCAATTAGTACCACCTCATGTGACACAGCTGCGATTCTTAGCCCAACTGTTACAGAAGCCACAGGAACAAATCTGGACAACCAGAATAAGAGGTCAGCTTTACGGGTTAATTTACAAAGAATCCCCCGAAATGCTCATCGGAGAAGTTCAGAGAAGCCATCCAGGCTAGTGCATCTTGTACAGTGGAAGAAAATGGCACAGGAGAAGAAATATTAAATACATATATTTATTATGTTTCTTATAAATATTTCATTAATTTCATAAAAAATAAAAGTAACAGAACCCTTTCACGACAAAAGTTTAGTTTGTCTTAGAAAAAATGGCTATTGGCAATACAGTTTTAGGACAAAACCAATATGCTACATAAAAAACAATGGGCCATTTAAATAAAGGACATAATAATATTGTGCTTAAAGCTCTATCGATATCCACAAGGAAGAAGGAATGTTGTAGTGTGTAGAACAGGTGTAGGATGTGCTTTGTAGAGCTGTTATTTTCTTAGGTACTAAAGGAAGAAAATGATGCCTTAGTGCACTTTAAAAAAAATATCTCAAAGCTTTCTCCTCCACTTCTGTCCCTCTGTGCAATGTTTGCCACCTTCAATAGTAGAAGCAGCCAAATGCAGCTACCACACAAAACAGGCTGTCCTGGGGAAAACAGAGAAAGGCTCTATGTTAGTCAAGGCAAGCTCTTTGCTAGCCTAACAGAACAGGAAAACCTCAGGGAACATTTAGAACATAACCTTGCATTATAATATATTGCAACTTTCTGTCTTTTGTTCCCCTCACTTTTGGTGTACTTAGGTCAGTGCACCTGAGTGCCAGAAGCGCCTCAATTGCTTCCATCCATGCATCCCCAAGTGTCTAGGTGTCAGTGTAAAATAAAATAAAAATGCAGTAAAACCTTGACTTCTGCTCAGTTCTGGATTTCAGCTATGCTTCATGACTGCAGTTCAGCAAAACATGTAAGAAAAGTCTTTGTCTCTTGTGCCTCCTCTCCCCACCTGTAAAATGATGTAACTATAATGACTTTTGTACAGTACTGTGTGAGCTACTCAGGAGAGAAGTTTTACTATGTTGGGTAGTATATCTAATTCATGTTATGTGAATGAGGACATAAATCATACTGTTTCAATAGAGTCTTGGCTTCTTCCTTCTACTGGTTGTTTTTTTGTTTTCTGCTCCACACTTAAGGTCACTCTGGCTCTCATACAAAAGTAAGTAGCCTTACAGTTCCAATGGGAATCCAGCTGATACTTACATTCATGAACACGTCATGAGCACAGCTGTCAGTGTCAGCATCCCAGAAACATCGTGCAGCCATGCTGAACAAAGCAGAGCAGAGACATTACCTGGAGTTCATGTGTAAGGACCTAAGTGATCACAGATACTTTCCTTGAAAACCAAGTCGAGCTTCCTTTAAAGATAAAGGAATTGGGAAGTGTTCTCCTGAATCCCAAGCCTAGATCTCCACTGCTGAATTCCACCACATGCATGTGGCTCATGCTCTACCTTCAAGCTCATCACCTATCAACCCTGCCACCTCCGCTGTGCAGCAGGGCTTGAAACCTCATTACTATGGCACTTAAGAATCTTTGGCTTCTGGCCCTATGTGTATTCTTGGCTAATTTAGCTTATTTGTTCTTGTCCTTCACCTCCTGCACCCTCGTGGTACATACTCCCAACTTATTTATAGGGAGCTATCGTATTCCTTGGCTGTGTTACTAGACCACGAGCTAAGCTCTTCTAGTCCTTTCAAATCTATACCTTCTGTTCCCTGACCATCCTGCTGGACTGCTACACCTGCTTCAGTCCAAGTCTTACCCTTAGGACAAACAACCGGACTGTAACAGGATATTACAGATGAGATCTTGCTGCTGCCTTGTCTAATGTCATTGACATTCCCCTTTCTCTGCTGTAAATGTCCCACTCCCTGCCTGCCCCAGTCAGTCTCAGCTGACAGGACTCCTGTTTGTGTCACACCACATTGTTCCTAGTCCCTACATGTATGACTTACTGTTCTAAGATTGTTGAATTTCATCCTTCTATCACCACAGCCCTCAAGGTTATCCTGGTTTTTTGTTCTCTGTTGTACAGTATTCCACTCTGTCTCTGGAATACCCTGGTTATTGAGTATTTTGCATTAGGGATGTTGGTGATCATGCCTCAATTTTGCCTTCTGCCTGTTGCAAACCAGAGAATTTCCCCAATTGCTCTGTCAGCCTGTGTTGCTGGGCTTCACATTTTCAGTCAGACTGCCTCGTTGAACTATTCATCCTGTTATGGTGCTTCTGGAGGAGTCTGCCTGCAGATGGACATTCCTGACAAAAGCCTGAACAGCAGGTTCAGATATTCCTCTCTGACCTCCAGAACAGCTCTGCTGCACTTATCTTCTGCTGGAGTACCAGGCACAATAATAAAGATAAGCCCAGTAGATAAAGCACATAAACCTTCTTTTTTGTTATTTTTGATCTTTTACCTACCCAGTAATAATGGAAAGCTACAGCCCATTGCTGCAGCCAAGAGGAATTCTTTTGTCTGACTGCAGGCATCTGGAGCTGACTGCAAGTGCTTGGCACCCACCTGGGAATCTAGGCTCAGTTCCCACGACAGTATTGCAGAGGGATTATAGATACTTAAACTTCTGAAAAATGCCTACCTGGGGGGATCAAATGTAAATTAAGTTCCTATGGAAATTTGGCTTTAGACAGAAGTGAGTTGAGTTACCGTGGCTCTTGTGCTCCAGAGGGGCCTTGGGAATGGATGGGGTGTGTACCCTAGTTCAGCGTGAATATAACATAAAATGCTTCTGCAACACTCCTCACAAATGCTTCTCAGCATTTCAGGTTGCTAAGAACCACCATAGAGTCGATTATCGGTGGCTAATTCAATCAGCCACAACCTAAGCTCTCAAGTGCCACCTAAAAGAGAAAAGAAAGTGCTGTACACTTTATCATCTGTACAGAGATCTTTGTACCTAGCTTCCAAAGAAAAAAACCCACACATCCAAACCCAACAAACATGATAAAAGTACAATGAGAAGATGCAAAACTTACTTCACTCCTTCTCCTCTCTGTTCTCCAATTACAACCTGCACCACCATTTTGTACCTGTCAAATCCCTCCTCTGGAGAGAGAAAAAAAAATAACAGTGAGAGCAACAACTTGTTTAAAATATAAGCCCAAAACATGACCATGAATGCTAAATATTTCTGGCTACAAAACTACGTCCTCTACAAGCCTATGCAAGTAGCAAAGTGGACAGGCTGCTTTTCAGCTTCATTTTCCTAGTACAGAGCACCACGGTTTTATTGGAGTTAAAGGGTGAACAGGGCAGCTGGCATCTATCAAAGATCCATCTAAAGCAGAAACCACCCCTGAGCAGCCACACTATATGTCGACATTCTGCTTTGACAATTTTCAGGAACTGACCACATGGAAAGAATGTAAATAAGGCTGCTGGTGGACAAAATGCAATTTGAAAAAAATTGTCTTATACTAAAACTCTTCTGATGCAAAGGTATTGCAGAAATTCTTCTGCCACATAGGTGTTTCCTTTGCTTCTGAGTGGGATAAAAGGCCACATAAGAGCATATGTGGGTCTGTGTTATGTGTCTGCAGAGACATGCAATTGTTTTACAATAGTAAAGAGACACCTCCAGGGCACAGGCCAGATCCAAACAGGCCACGGCAATGCTCCAGAAGCCAAATGAGAACAAGCCCGTTTAAAATAAAATATAGATCCTAATGCTTGTCTTCAACAAAGCAGTGTCCTGGGAAGACTCTGGTGCATTGTTTCCACTAGAGGACTGAACACAACATGCTGTGTCTATTAACATCCACCCCATCAATGCTTATCAGAGATGCCAGCTGATACAGTGGCCACACCGGGCCAGCCTCCCTTCAGGCTGCTGCAACTGTGTTTACACATTACTGAGGCCAAGCCCTGTGCACGTTGAGCTCGGCATCAACACGTGCTGGGATTACCGCTGCTGCTGGCTTTAAAGCAGATATGTAACTCTGGGAGAAGCATCAGTCCACGGCTCCTGCCGAGGGTGATAATGCAGCCGTGCCACTGCGTCAGGCCGGCCCAGCAGATGGAGCACGAGTCTGTCCCCAGGAGGAAAGCAAAAAAAAAGTGGCTGTGCCAGCAGACACATCCATGTACTTGTACCAGCAGAGAACTCAGGAAACACCTGCTGGAGCCTGCAGTTTCCTTCTTGAATTGAAAAATGTTGGAGGGCAGCCTGTGCAGCACCACCACAACCTTTTTCCAGTGCTCTAGGGCTATAGTCACCTCTCTCCTTGTCTGATTGCTCCTCTCTCCTCCTTCCCTAAGCCCCTTGAGCCTTGTTCCAATCTTCCTGGTATTCCACTCTAACCCAACTCTGATCTAACTTGCAGCAGAAAAAAAGCAGGAATGGTTCTGTTTATGGAAACAAGAAGCAATGAAGCGCAACTTCTTTCTTCTCTCTAATGCAGCTTCTTAACCCCTGCAGCCCCTCCAAGGCTACACACCAGCCAAGCTACATGAAAACAGATCTTGTCTGCTTGAATTAGGCCTCCAGGTCCACAGGCGAGGAACGTACGTATACAGGACAGATTGTTTCATAACAGTAGACTTGAGTCAGTCAATGGGGAAGGAATAGGTTTCAAGAATAAAGGAGGAATGAGGGATTTTGTCAAAAGGGAGAGAATACAGTAAGAAAAGAAATTACTTTCCCAGCAAACCTCCTTACCCTTCAGTCTGTCTTTTATTGTCTCTGATAATGACTTTGTAAGCTCAGGCATGTCTTCTGGGACATACTGTACGTTGGCCAGCTTCTCCTTCAGTATTGCATGGATGCATTCTTTTACTGTGGATGATTTAAATCTGTAAGGGAAGAAAAGCAGGAACAGAAAGCCCCAAAAGTTCATACAGCGTGAAGAAACACATACAATCCCACCTGGGAAAATGCAACTTTCACATATTAAAGAAAAATAACAAATGAAAACCACGGAGGGGAAAAAAGCCCAGCTAAGACGGAGATACTTAATCAGCGCTGCCATAAGCCAAACACCCGTGAACAGTGTGAAACCAGCCCTATTGGAAGCTGCCCCTCCAGCAGCACCTCCCACGTGAACAGGTGCCCAAGTTGGGCAGGGAGCCCAATGTCCCCCAAGCCGCCAAATCCTCGGGGCTCCCCCATTCCCAACACACCCCCACAGACCCGTGCCAGCCAGGGCCCCACTCCCCGACATTCCCACCGCAGTTCCCACATCCCCAGGGCCAACCCCGCCTCCCAACCCGAATCCCGCGGGGTCCCACCATCCCCTCTGCCTCCCGGAGTCCCTCACCGGCGCTGGAAGCCGGGCCGGAGGCTGTACGTGGCCCCATCGTCCGGGCCCAGCTCGCCCATGGCCGCGGCCCCGCAGCCCCCGGCGTTGGTTACCGGGACAACCCCCGCC
>WEIV01007340.1:95852-158315 GCA_013390005.1 Calyptomena viridis | reverse complement strand
CTGCCATCTGTGCCACAGCAAGTGTTGAAAGCCACTGTTCTGCAGTAGCTCTCTGAAAATCATATCAGAGAATCATAGAATAGTTTGAGTCAGAAGGGACCTCAGAGATCATCTAGTTCCAACTCCTCTGCCATGGCCACAGACACCTTCCACTAAACCAGGTTGCTCAGAGCCCCATCCAGCCTGGCCTTGAATGTGTCAGTGACACTATAACATTTACTGCATCTCTGACTTCTGCAGGACTGATTTGATCCTGCACCTTCACTGCTCACTTTTCCAACTGTAAAATTGCAGAGCTGCCAGATGAAATGTAAGAGCAGGAAACTCTTCCTACTAGAGTAAAATCTAGTCAGGCCATTTAAGCTAGTACTTGTTCTCACCAGTGAGACAATAAGATTTGTTACTAACCAGGTTTACATGCAAGCTGTCACAGAATGCAGATAGACCAAACCCACAGTTTATAGGAGCACTATGATCTAAATCTCTGTGCTCCATGAATTTAGGACTATATGGACGTTGAGTGAGAAGAGACTTTAGGAATACTTGTACTGAAGGAGCCTTGAAAACTACTGAAATGTATCCTCTAAAACACTAATTGCTATTGATTCAAATGGAAGGACTGAGTAGAAACTACACAGTAAGATATGATTCTTCCTAACACTATTTCTTGTTTTCTTCTTCTCTACCACTACAGCTGTAGTTGCAACAGAGGCATTATCTTGGTCACATTTAAAGTACAAAATTTTCCGGTTTGTGAACACTGGGAAGAATAACAGCAGAAATGTCACGTCATTTTCTACCAGCAGATGATTACTCCTGAGAGCATAGTCTTTGTGCAACCTAGCTGAATCTTTTACTACTTCAGGGACGGAATGAGAAAGCAAGGCTGCTAAAGGAAAAATAATTAGCCATCGTGTTTTACAGTAGAATGGCTAAAACCTCCTTCCTTTTAGTTTGACAGGCTTCGTGTAGGGGTACCTTTTTATTCAACTATTTCCTTGCACTTGCTGAACACATGCAATATAGTACAGATCCCAAGGTTTCTGCAGTTGTGGGAATTTCGGTCAGTGCAGGAGTCTGAAGAAAGTTATCTTGAGACCAGAACCAAATAAACTTTGGTGGTAATAGCTTTAGTAAGATTTTGTTTGAGCTTGACCAGTTAAGGGCATGATGGATTTTCTATAAGGCCCCATCTGACATATTTTCAATATGCTTTTACCTACTCAGAAGCATGCGTTGGTAATTACAAATCTGAAGATGGCTCAGCTTCAAATGAATCCAACTTTCCCTACCAAGCTGAAATATTATCTCCATTAAACAAGTGTTCAGCATCACAATACAATATTCTTCCAATTAAATTGAAATGTGTTATATAGAACATAATAATTTGGGGACTAAAAGTGTGAATACTTTCAAATGTGGCATATAATTTTCTGACGCAGGATACTTTTCAAATATGATCTCCTGCTGAAATAGTTCATTGTATCAAAAAGTAGAAACCTGTCAATAATACCCATGTGTCCTATAAAATGTTTTCATTTCTTTCATGGTATGTTATGCTTCATCAGTTTCCTTAATCCTAACTGCAGTTCACGTTGCCATGCTGAAACAGCTCACTGAGCAGTAATTTATCTCTTGACTGTGGCATAACAACCAAAAATACAGGTTATTCTGGGAGAGAGGATTTGCATTGCATAAACTGTATTTTTAAAATCATCTTCAAATGAGATTAATTCATGATAGGGAAATTTTTCCTCTATTTTTGGGTCTGGTTTCCAAGACACTTGAGGCTGAGTCTGGAGTGTTTTGTTGGGTATCAGAGAGAATCTTCATTTGAGGATTAGGGATTTCTGTAAATACGAAATGATACCGCAAGAGAAATGAGAAGATGTTTCCCCCATTTGCTTTAATACCTATTTAAAATTGGCATTGGAAAGATAATGACAGATTGCATTTTAGCTGAATTTTTCAGCTGTGCACTAGATGACTTGTATTTCTTTTCAATTAGGCTGACTGCTTTAGCGTGGTGGGAGATTACTTCTCCTGCATGCTGAAAAGATATTAACAATTAAAATGGAGGGGGGAGCAAGTAGCTGAGGATTATTGCAGTCTTCTTTTCCAAATGACAGGGGCTTCTCTTTGTAAGTATCTCGTTTTAATGTTTGCTACTGAGTATATGCATTGGATAGATATAATTATTACAAGAAAGTATATTTTTTACAAGTGCAAATATTTACATAACAGTGGTACTTAAATAGCTTGACCTTATGCATCAGAAGGAAGCAAAGTTTTCTTCAGGCATAACACTGTATGAAATGCATTTCACAGGCTTTCAAGGCTCAGATAGAATAAACAACACTTTTCTTCCTGCTTCTTTCCCCAAAGTAGTGAAGAAAACTGAGGGATGCACAAGTGCCTCCTCTCCGGGATAGGAGAAGCCTGGAGTGTTGCAGGGGAATGTAGGTGACCCTATGGCCTCACACGTCTGCTGGACACACCTTTCTCCTCCTCTCCGTGGGGCAAAGATCACTTAAGTTCCCTTGACCACATCTCTGCATTACTGTGATACTCCTGGTGGCTTCCTTACAAATTATTATTGATTTTGTCAGTGGGAATAAACCTCAGGATAATAATAGCAAATGCCCACTTTAGGCACTATGCAATTAACCAAACTCTCTTCTCTAAACTGTCCTCTGGGGAGAGCAGGCAGATGATATTGCAGAGATCAGTGGCAATTTTTATGTAATTTTTAGTTTCTCCCGAAACAATTCCTTGCCTTTTTTTTTTTTTTATTTTCCCCCTTTTGATTACTGAAGTGTTTGTGACTGCAGAGATATTCTACATTGCCAATGCCCTTTAAGAATCTCTGACTATCTGGCTTACCTTGATCTACTCTGTTTCCACCCTGCTGATTTTTCCATAAAGGCTTATATTAATCCAAACCAACATTCATTTAATAAACATTTCAGTAACCAAATGAATATTTAGCAATCATAACTCCATTTCCATCACAACAGGTAGTGGCACAGTTGGCTCCAAATCATGTCCACTTTTATCCCAACTCCACACATATAAATCCTGTTGTTATGATTTATATTAATGCATAACTAGATTACATTTATAAGAGGGTTTAAAAAAATAAATAGAGGTATGTGGTGAGATGTCTACACACAACATAGAACTGTATTAAGTCAGTAAAGTTCATTTTGGTTTTGTGCAAAATTACCAAGTCTCAAATACAATTTTTTTTGTCAGTCTTATTGGAACCACTCTAAATCTTGGCGAAGGACATCAACACAGTGGGTTTTTCTTCCAAAGTTAACCAGCATTATTAACTTGCTACAGTACAATTATTCCTAGAGAATCTTCTGCAATATTATCTAGTAACAATATTCACATCTCTTTTGATTAACGCATATTTGAAAACAATCTCTAAGATCCAGATCTTCAATTTCAGTAAATTTGCATAGAGCAATTGATCTTATATATACACTAATTAATAGTGTTTGAAAATGTAATTCTAGACTGAATTAACTCTTGCAACAGCTCTGGTAAATGCTTCATTCACATAGTCTTAGGATAGGCACCTGTAATTACATTTGAAATCTAAGTACTGATGTCCAAATGACAGATTAAAAAATACTACCCATGGCATTTTACCTAAACAACATATTCAGATAGTTCAGGATCAAACCCTTTATGTTCTACATCTACTTTTTTGTTGTTTTTTTTTTTTTTTAGACAAATTCTTCTAGTAGCAAAGATAATTCTGAAATAAAAATATCTTGATATCTATGCATACACAAATAAAGACACAGATAATTTCTTATTTATATTAGTCATGTATCTGTAGCCTAGATATGATCTTCTCATATCCTTTCTAGACTAGTACAACTGTGCTAACTTCAGAGAAGCTATTCTTGATTTATATCACAGCAGAATTATACTTGTCTTCATCTTTCACATGGAATGGTTCAGGATCAAAGTCCTCATGCCATGTGACTATTTCAATGTTCTACAGTTTATTCAATAAATTTGAGAAGTTCCTATGTTACATGGGACTTTGTTTCACAAAACACAATTGAATTTTTGAGCAGCCAAAGTGAACGGATATGCAAAGCACATAGGCAGAATAGATTTGAGACAAAACTCGACTGCCACTTGAAGCCAAAGTGGATGCAATAAAATGTTCTCTGAAAGTACTTGGGAGCAGTACTTATGAAACAAACAGGCTTAGTGCCCAACTGCCCTGTGTGGTGGTGATCACAGCAATTACTATCAACCATCTGAATAGATGGAGGTTGTGATAAAAGCTGTGGTTTAAAAAGCAAGGTGAGTGTCAGCGTGTGACAATCAGCTTTGTGTATGTGAGGTTCGTCACTGAATTAGACTCTTTGAACCTGCTAATGGCAATTAATAGCTATTAATTATTTTTTCATAACAGTGTGTCCATACACAGATACAATTCTTGCTTTAACAATAACTTTCTTGGCCATGGAAAATGTTTTGTCCTTCTCTCAGTTCTTTCTCAAAGGGCACGAATGCAGAACCCCAGACATCAGCATCTTGGAGGAGTCCAATACTGACTTCTCTGTTAAGACAACCAGAGTTGCAAAATAATATTAAACTAGAAGTGCCAGCTGCTGGGTTTTTTGTGCTCTACAACCACAAAGAGGTCTTTATGAACTCCTGTAAGAAGATTCCTGTGTATTCTTATTGGATAAACTGCTTAATTATTTTTGATTCTTTTTATTGTATTTCTATCATGTAGGCTTGCTTCTTTAATGATTAAAAAAATATGCATTTACACCAATTAAATACATCTAATATTATTTTTCTTGAAATTCTAGAAAAATAATAATAATTCATGATAAAGAGTGAACTTTCACTTAATTCTATTTAAAGAAGAGAAGTTACCATGTTATGAATTCAAGAACCATATTAGGATCTGAGATATTAACAAATATCTATCTTCCAACAAATATCTATCTTTCAAATATCTAATACGCAATATATGTTCAAAACACTTTTTATCAAATACCTAAAGCATATTTGGGCTTAGTTACATTTATTTACTCATTAACAGCTCTTTACCAATCCTTAGTTCATCTTCCTTAGAAGTTTTTTAATAAAAAGATTATTGTAAAGATATTTGCAGTGAGGATCAATGGAGCAAAAGGATTTTAAATGTCAAGTTCCCACCTACAGTATTTTTAATGTAAAATGGCACTGGGCTATAACAATAGACACCTAGAAAAATCAAAGCTGCTAACTTGGATGTTAAACTTGGAACCAATATTTTGGTCAGATCTACAAATAATCCAAGGACTATGATAAGGAAGACAAGGATTTTTTTAATATATATGTGTAAGTACTTATGTATATGTGTGTTTGTGCATTTTTCTTCAGATGAGAACAGACTTGAGATTTTTCTGGTCCCGGATGTTTTGGGGGTTTTTCATTTCCTAGGATAATAAAATGAAAAACTGTCTTCATGTTGGTAGTGCATTTCAAAATCACTCAGGGAAGGAAATTGGTAGAATGTATTTTTTGGAGAGCTTTCAAGAGAGGCCTCTCAGTGACATATTCTCTTCTTTTTCCTTAGGAAGTTCCACTGCTGAGTTCTTGCAGAGTTATAAATCTGCAGCAGTCACTAGAATTTCTAAAGGAGGATTTCTGCACATAAAATAACTTCATAGATATGCCCTAAAAGAAGTTAATATATATTCCCTAAGACCTGGGAGGAGAGATTCCTTTATTTCTAAGAACCGAGTAATTTATTTGTTGAATACTGAGAAATTATGTAAATTATAAGACATCAGAGGAAAGCAAAGACTTCACATTGACTTTCATGACATGGAATGAATTTTTAAGAAATAAATAAAAACAAAACCTTCTATTTTTTTGTCTTTATAGGATTGGTTTGTTTTGCATTGATCTTACTTCAGGCATCAGTGAAATGAAATATTCAGTGAAACTCCCAACTGTTATCACCTACATCTCACTCAGCAGCAATAAGCAGTAGGTATCTTGTAACAATGTACCCATGCACTCTAAATTACACAGTTCTCTAATTAGGGACCTGATACACTATAATGCACATGCACATTTGTGCCTAAATACACAAAGAAAGAAATAAAAGGAAGAGAGGTAACATTATATTGAGGAAAAAGAGAATTAATGAACCATAAAGCAATGCTTTCTCCACCAGTACTTTCTAGACCTCACAAATGTATTTTTAATTCCTTATATTTCCAACCTTTAAGGCTTTACAAAACAGCTTAACACTTTAAATATTAGATATTACAGCTCTTGCTGCTGTACTTTTCCACACTTAATGTAGTGGCACTCTCTTTCAGTGAAAAAGTAATACTCAAAAGTAGAAAGCCTCAAGAAAAGGACTTCTTATAGACAAAGAGTTCTGGTAATAAAAAATTCCAGGTGTACTTTTCAGTTCTTCACTTACAGATCTAATAGCACCATCTTGGCTAGTACCAAACGTTGTTTGTTCCAAACTAAAAATACTGCTTCAAGTGACAAACACCTGGTCTCCCCTCCTCTGCCAAAGTCAACACTGCAATGGCTGTGAAAAAATAAGGCTCTGCATTACTTTATAGTACCTGTAGATTGAAATGTTCTGATGTCTCACTGAAAAAAAACAAAAAAACAACCAGAAGCATTTGATAAATCTTTGTATATCATTACTGTTCTCTGTCTTGAGCACTTTAGAAATAGAACAGGTGCACACACATATGATTTTTACACAAATATATATATGCATATCCATATATATGTGCATATCCATATATATACACGCATGTATATATATATATACATACCCACATATATGTATATATAGACACGTGTGAACAAGCACACACTTTTGAAGAGAGTCAAAGTAAATTCCAAAACACAATTGTCACTCCCAGAGACTGGTCTATTGGAACACCCAAGGAAAAACATTGCAATGCTATTGCAAACCTGCTCAAGATATTTGGCTTTACTGTGAAAGAAGCTTCAATAGACTATGCATTTTACTCAGGTGCCCCCCAAAAATACCACTGCAATTTTCCTGAGTCCTCGAATGGGCAGTGGTCACCAGTATTGAGGCCATGCTGTTGAGAACACACCTGTGCTGGGCAGGGCACATTTCCAGGATGGAGGATCACCACCTCCCTAAGATTGTGCTCTATGGTGATCTTGCCGCAATAGAGGAGCCCCAGAGAGGAGATACAAGGACTCCCTGAAACAGCACCTCAGTCTTGGCCATATTGTCCACCATCAGTGGTGCACTCTGGCCTCAAATCGGGAATCATGGAGACACACCATCTGTAACGCTGCTGCCTCCTTTGAAAACTCACATAGAATTAGCCTTGAGGAGAAAAGACAATGCAGAAAGAACCATGCCTTGTCAATACCACCCAAGGAGACTTTTAGCTGTGCCTTTTGTTCACGGATTTGTCTATCCCGCATTGGCCTTTTTAGCCACCAGCACTCTTGTAACAAGCGTGGGTAGAGCCCTTCCCATATCTTCGTTCACGAAGCTCAGACATGATTTCCTGAGTACAGCTGAGTTGAAAAGCACATTATGTAGTTTTTCCTACAGAAACCCAGTGATGCTGTTTGATCACTCAGGTTCTGTAGACCACACTGTATATGGATCAGAGGAAACACAGTGGGGATTTCTGTCACCTGCCTCTGAAGTGCTGTGGCCTCACGCTGAAGGGCCTAAGATTTCCTTTTATTCAGGTGTCTTAATTGCACCAAGTCCAAGCACATACATGCTGCCCTGAGACCACGTGCAGCCCACGGATTCATTGTCTGAGAGAAGACTTCAAGATTAGGCCTGTATTAGGAATAAACTCCATGTCAAATAGGAGAGGAGCACATGCTGTGGAGAATAAAACCAAGGCAATCTTGCAAAACTCTTATCTTGATCCAATCTTATTTTCCATTTATGCTAACAATATAGAACAGGTAGCTTGGAGTTCTTTATCATTTCACTGATTATTCCATTCTGTATTCTGCAAGTACTTTATTGTCCTCAGCTATAAATGAGATGTAACAGAATTTTAATAAAATTCAGGAAACATTTTCTGATTCATGTTTGCTGTTAAACACAAGTAAAATGAAATTTATTATTTCAGTTGGGATAATACATTTAGTGCTGATAATAATATATCACCTAAGATATTAACTTCTAACAGATGTTACTGAAATATGTTTCAGCTTGTAAACATCTATGTATTTTGCTGGGCTGTGCTCTGGTTTTTTACTGCACAACAGAGAGTATAATTGAGTAACTAGGTTTTCTGTACTGTAAAATTTTTGTTAAATTCATTCAACCAAGCAACTGCAAGCTCAAGAAATTAGTTATTTCTGAGCAAAGGATGTGTCAGTGTAAAATGTTGAGTGGTTTCCACATGACATGGAAGAAAATAGAGATTTCACTTTTGCAAGGTTTTTTTTGTTGCAAGAATTTCCTCCTGTTTTCTTTGTAGCTTACTCAGACTATTGAATCAGAGTGCCTTGGGCGTAAGGTACCTGGAAATATTAGGTACACACTCAATGACAGAGCCTTACTTGTATGAAATATATAGACATATCATGTACGTATATATATCTTGGTTTGGTTTGATAATTCCATAATACAGATGGCACTTAATTAATCCTGATCTGATAGTCCATTTAGATTGTTAGTGAAATAATTATTTCGATTTTTATTAGCCTACTTTCTATCCCATACACCTTTATTTAATCCTCCTTTCTAAATTTTGGCCACAGTCCTGCAACTTTACTTATGATTTATGAACATACTGTCATTGTCTACCTTGTCCCTTGGAGGCACAATCTGTGGATCAGTTATTTGACAAGTACTGGGAGAAAGCCATTTCCTCTCTGTTTGCCCAGCTGTTCCAGGCAGTGAGAATAAAGGGACACTATAAACCATTTTACTTTCCTTAAAGTCCACAGAGATCAATAGATACTGCTCCTTCCCTCAATCCCTCAGTCCCATATCTAGGTGATATTTTTACACCAAAGTTCAAAGGTTCCAGACTGAACTTAAAAATATCACGGCTTTTACAGCACCAAAAGTTAGCCACCTTCTTGGTTCTCTAAGCCTTCCCTACAACTTCCTTACAACTTCCCTACAACTTCCCTACAAACTTCCCTAAGTTTGTAATTCCAAAGACCAACACTCAGACCATGAAACAAATTGAGTGTGGGTAAAATTGCCAGGAAAAATGGACCCATTCAGAAATCTGCTTTACAGCAGACAGAAAGTGGTTTTTCTCAGTGAATGTCCATAGAGCTCAGCTGGGGACAATGAGATGCAATATTTTAGATTTGCTCTTGAGAATCCTGAGAATCTGCTAAATCTCTGTGTTCAAATGTTTTTCTCTTTGTAAATGTCACAGCTCACCGTTATTAAATGTTTATCCATTGTAAAGTTACACTGAAACAAAAGCCATATTTAAAATTTTGTCCTTTTATTTGTGGAGAAAAATCCTAAGCAACCGAAGGCACAGAAGCCTTTGCTCAATACTTGTCCTTGCTAAATCCTGACTTAATGCTACCTACCATTGTGGCTAAGGGTGAAAGATGCATGCTACCAACATCATACAAGCTGTTTGAGGATTGAGGTTGTTTTCTTTTCTTGCTGAAGTATTAAAAGAACACAAAAAAATCCACAAAAAAAAAGAAATAGCATTGATTAGAATAAAATGGAGAGCTTATCATGTACAGCCTAAACCAGGACAATGGATAATTTGCCTCAAGCCAGTTATAGCCCTTGAAATAAGCTAGCTATATAAAAATGCAAGGATTTTAAATATAGCTGCCTAAGAACTTCAGTTTCACACTGTCCTACAATAGGAAGTGATAACTTCACATAGTCCATTTAAAGTCACTTAAAGAATTTTAAAATATATCTCTATCTGATGTGAAGCAAAAGCCTGGAAAGTTCTGCAATAGGCTTAGATACAACACAGAACTTCCAACACTGTCTTCTCTGTAAGGCAGCAGGAACTTTGGGCACTGAAAATCAAAGAGCAAGTCACAATATCTGTTCTTTGGCCCACATTCTCCCTGTGTTTTCCCAGTACACCTCTTTACAGATCCAAAACTTTCATCACCAATGAGTATTGCTAACATAATTTGCTAGAACTATAAAAATGCAAATGTGTTAAAGAACAGTGATTCTTAAATAAGAGAAGAACTAATCCTTTCCAGACTGCAACCAGTTTGTTAACCAGAAGAGAATACAGAAATGTCTTTTCCCATTTAAACTACGTGGTGACTCTCAGTGTAACATCTCATGGAACTCAAAGACAAACAAGTCACCTTGGTCAGCCCTGGGAGAGACTCACAGGTTTATTTGGTTGACAGGAATAAGTGGAGAAATAAAGCATTCAATTAGTTTTATTTAGATTTAAACCCTGGCCAACTGAGTTTTAAGAGGAAAAAAAAAAAAGGACCAAAAAAAAAAAGTGACAAAAGGTCACTACCTCTCACAAAAGCGGTGGGAATAGTGGGAATAGGGGGGCTTGGTAACTGCATTGTTAGCAGTTCCCAGTCCTGTGACAGGACAAGGCTTGACCATGAAAATAAAGGTTCCTTGCCTTGGTGACCGAATTCCTTTTTTGCAGAGGTGGCATCCTAGGACCTCAGAGCCTCAAACCTCCAGCCTTCCCGGACTCATTATGAGATGCTCCTTTCTTATACTTCTCCCTCTTCAGTACCAAACCTACTCTAATCACAGTCACTGCCAACAGGGGCTCAGCAAGGAAAACCTGGGCATGACCACCCTGCACTGACCAGACTCAGGCACTGCAGTGAAGAGGACGAGAACACCTTTATGGAGCAGGAGTTGCAGGGAAGCAGCACAGAACCACACCTACAGAGTTCCTGTTGGCTGCAGCCACGAAACTGCTTTGGGGACTGCATCTTCAAGAAAGCAAGGGTGTGGATTAACCCACCTTCTCCCGAGAGGACCTACCTCTTTGCAGCCAAACTATTTCTTCAGGGGTCACTAAAGAACTTGGGTGATCACCTAATGATGTTATTTTCACTGCTGCTGACTTTTCATATGTGAATTTGAATAAATATAAGCTCTGCCTGTCTGAAGCACAGTAGTGATGAAGTCTCCTAACCCAAGAGTAGAGAAGAAAGATTGCAGAGGCAATTCTATATAACTTAGTTCAAGAACACTTTTACCTCCCTGAAAGTTAGCATGTTTTATCACGACTGCTTTCAAAACTGACTGGCATTACTCTTATCTCCCCACTTTTCCATATAAAATGAAAAAAACACTGTACAGTTAGTCAACAAAAATACCTTAAACACTTTTTCCTTATGAAGTTGGCTGTGTTTAGAATGCTTAGCTAAAACTGTTCATATAAATTATGAACTAGATATTGGTTTAAAAATGTCTTGTTTAATGTGTTTTAATAGAAAATAATCTTTGCAGTATATATAGGACTTTTCCATTAAAGCGTGTTGCTGCATAAAAATATTTTAGTGTATTGTAAAGGATTTGTGTTTACAATACATTTCCATTAAAGAGATCTGTGTTATAGAAGCTGGATTTAAAATCAAACAGTAAACAGTTTTCAGTATAGAATATGTTTCCATTAACATTCCCTGCATAAGGAAAGCATATTTAGAAAAAAATAATCTAGTGATTGTTTTGCATAAAAGGTGCATTAGCATGGAAACTTTCAGCAAAAAATTACAATCTATTTTTTACAGCATTTACTTACTGCACTCCTGGTAGATGCACATGCTACTCAGATTGTAGCTGAATTGTTAGTTTAGAAAAGAGAAATACTCTTCATAATTGCTGTAAGTGCATTATTTTCTCTTAAATGAATTTCTGATGGTGAAAATGCTGGATTAGAGCATGATGTGCCTCCCAGCAGCACCCAGAGGTTTGACCCAGATCAAGGCAAGGTGGTACACCAACACAAGGTTTCTTCCCTGAAAGAATTCACTATTTTTAAGGAAAAAAAGGAGAGGGGGAAGAGGAGGAAAAGAGGGGAATGGAGTATCTGAGATGATAGACTTTATTCAAGATCATATCCACATCACAACAGGGAAGGGAACTCAGATTACCACAGTTCAAATGAAGGTCTAGTAGAGCCCTGTAGGATATTTGGTATACAAAGTTTTTGACTGCCTTATTCTCTGTTTGGTTTGTTTTTCACTGGTTCTGGCAACTGCCATTTCATAATCTTTTCCCTTTTTAGGGATCTGAAAACAGATTTACAGACAGCCAACAGGGAATGCCTTCAAAGGGACTCTGAGTTCATTGATGCTCCTACATATTCAAAAGCAATGATTTTTGTAAATATCTAATTTTTCCACCATCTAAACAAAGGGTGAGGTTTGGGACTTTTTTATTCTAGCTCACAAGATCACAACAGTATTTTCTGAAGCATTCATAATTTCAAATCAGATACTTTTACCAGTGGTAGATGTTTTGTAGGTGGTTTTATAAATGTTTCCTCACTGCACTCAAAAATTGTAACACTACAAGGTTCAGGAATTGATTCAGAGCTCATTTACACTTTTATAAATCAAAGAATTCCATTCAGGTAATTTTGCTATAATGATTATAAGCCATCAGGAATTAATGCAAAAATCTAATACCTTTACCAATTTGCTTTTTGTTATTGCATGATGATATTTACATGCTAACGAGTGCATATTGTATATAGTATTAATGCCTTTAAATCCATTTAATATCCAGTGCAAGTACATTAATGCAATATTATGGTTAAGAATTTAAATACATAAATGCCAAGAAATTTTAAAGCTGTTTCCCACAGCAGACATAACTCAGTCATATACAAATCTTAATGTCACTGGAGTATTAAAACTGTGAAAATTAATTCACTAAAAGAGCCTTTTTGGAAGATACAACATCTCCTCACTGATTGTTCCAATGACTTTATAAGCATTTTGTTCTTCAATAACCACTCAGAGCCAAGCAATCTCAGATGAGTCCTGTTTCATTCAGGTCTTGTGCAACTCCAACAGACTGCTCAGAACCATTTCTGACTGTTCGTTAGTGAGTGTAAGCAAAGTTATTCTGAGTAAAACTAAGGTTTCCAGGAGGAATATACAACTGGCTTCAATTAACACATGCTCCTCACCAAAGGACAGGTTGGATGAGATGTTGACCAACCTTGTCTAATGAAGGTGTCCCTGGCCATGGCAAGAAGTAGGAACTAGATGGTCTTTAAGATTCCTTCCAACCCAAACCATTCTATGATTACTTTTCATTAATTTTCTTGGTCTCTTCCTCAGTCATTTGCTATCCCAATGCAGGGAAAGTGCTGAGCTATTTCAGCAGTTGAGCATTGGATGGTATCAGCAGTTCTGCTGCTCCCAGCACCACTGTTAGGGTTGATCAGTTCGGAGGCACAAAGTCATAACCATTCTCAGAAATGAACAAGGGACAACTGAAAGACCGCAAACATTGAAGATCACAGATTATTCAACCACTTCTGTTGACTGTTATTACTCTTCATTAAGCTTTTCCTGCCAATTATTTTTGCCCAGTATTTGTTTTAGGTAGGGCAGGCAGATTTTTTTCTGTGGTGTCCTCTATTTTCTACTCAAGTACCAAGTAAAAGAAACCATGATTACTAATGTGAAAGTGAAAGCCACCAACTCTAGAGGTCCATTCACATTCCAAAATGTTTTATTCCTCCTTCATTTCTTTATTTATAGAAGATAGTAAAAGTCAGACCAAAGAGAGTGACACATAGAGAAAGGTGCAATAACATGTCATAGATGCCAATGTTCACATACATGTATGTATATTCAGGTATCAAAATTATGTATTCATTCTGTAAGCTTTAACATTGCCATTTAGAATCACAGAATATCCTGAGTTAGAAGGGATCCAAAAGAATCATCAAAGTCCAGCTCCCGGCCTTGCACAGAACAGCATCAAGAATCACACCATTTACCTGAGAGTATTGTCCAAATGCTTCTTGAACTCTGTCAGGCTTGGTGCTGCAACCACTTATCAGTTCAAAATGTGGTCACTACACCAACTAATTAATTAATAAATAAATAATGATGATGCATGTACACAGAAATGAGGACAAACCATGGAATAAGTATATGATGTAAGAAATGATTGGGGTCTACCCCTCATCCTCTGAAGTAATATGTAGTAGCTTTTTATTGATCAACTGCACTCCCAAGAATAATGATATCACAGGAGCTGTGAGGAAAATAGGACTTTACAAGACCTGTAAATATAATATATGTGGAAGTACATACTAGACCTATCAAATTCTGTATGGCTGTTGCTCTTGAGCACTCATGGAAAACATTTAGAATAGGATAGAAGTACAGTGAAGTACTTCTTAACTGGTAAAAAAATAATGTCCAGTTATTAAAGACTTCTTCCAGCTTTAACTATGAATCTGACAGCTGTGTCAAGAGGAAGCAGAACAGTAAAAACTGCTATAATGAAATATTTGATAGATTCACTGAAGCCATGCAAGAGAAAAAAAGCTTAAAAACAAGCAGAGGTTTTTATTAGTATCTAGCTAAAATATAAGCCAAGATAAACACTCATGCATACCTGACTTTTGTGGTGATGAAAACCCAAATATACTTAAAAGTTAAGAAGCAAATTGTGGACTATGAAGTAAAGATAAGGAAGGGTCAGTTAAATACCTGTTATTTAGTTAGATTTATCTTCTTAAACAGTTATGCATAAATTATTATAGGAAATACTGTATGTTTGCAAAATAGGAAAACAACCTGCACATATAAAATTCTATCACACATTCTACAGCTTATTGTCATACTCACAAACCTGTAGAGTTAGTACAAGAAAGATAACTAACAGTAGAAAGACATTTCTTCTACAGGCAATTATCATCTTCAATTGAAACCTCTGACATCTTGCAGACATCTATGGTTCTGTACTATATAATTAACATGTACATTTGACTATTTGCATAACCTCTATCATTGGTAGCATGCCTCTTTCTACTTAATCATAGAGTTGGAAAGGTCCCACAAGGATCATCGAATCCAATTCCTCGCCCTGCACAGGACCATCCCCAAGAGTGAAACCGTGTGCCTGAGAGGATCATCCAGATGCTCCTTGAGCTCTGTCAGTCTTGGTGCTGTGCCCACTGCCCTGGGGAGCCTGGTCAATGCCCACCCACCCTCTGGGGGAAGAACCTTTGTATCATATCCAACCTAAACCTGCCCTGACACCATTTCAGGCCATTCTCTTGGTCCTGTCACTGGCCACCACAGAGATCAGTGCCTGTCCCTCATCAGCCCCTCATGAGGAAGTTGCAGAAGACTGCAATGAGGTCTCCCCTTAGTCTCCTCCACCTGAACACACGGAGTGCCCTCAGCTGCTCCTCACATGCTTCCCCTCAAGGCCCTTCACCATTTTCGCTGCCCTCCTTTGAACACTCTCTAACGGCTTATTTTCTTTCTTATGTCACAGATCCCAAAACTGCCCCAATATTGCAGGTGAGGCTGTACCAGGTCAGAGCAGAGCAGGATAATCCCCCCTCTGGCCCAGTGATGCTGTTCCTGATGCCCCCAGGACACAGCTGGCCCTCCTGGCTGCAAGAGAACTGCTGACTCAGATTCAACTTGCCATCGACCAGCACTCCCAAGTCCCTTCCCATGGCACTGCTTTCCAGCATCTCATTCCCCAGTCTGTACCTACATCCAGGGTTGCCCTGTTCCAGGTGCACAATCCAGCACTTTCCCTTGTTGAACTTCCTATGATTGGTGATTGCCCAGTCCTCTAATTTGTCCAAGTCTCTCTGCAGGGCCTCCCTGCCTTCGAGGGAGTCAACAGCTCCTCCCAGTTTTGTGTTGTCTGCAAACTTGCTCAGTATCCTTCTTAGTCCTTCATCCAGGTCATTTATGAAGATGTTGAAGAGCACTGGGCCAAAGATGGGGCTCTGCGGATCCCACTAGTGACAGGGATAATAGTTCTTAAAAGTTTAATAAATATCTAACATATAGTTTCAAACCTGCTTCATGGGCAAGTTTGAAATAGCTTGGCAGCATATTTAACACACTCAAAACCTTGAGCTAATTACACCTATTAACAGGAAATGTTGCCCTGAATTAAAACCAAGCCATTTATATATATTTATTCACCATGTATCTAAGGCCAAATTATTTGTGTCTGCACAGGAACTCAACACAAGACCTTTTTTTCCTACCACTGGCTAAAAACTCTAGTGTAAGGAACAAACAAAATCAAACAGGGTAACTGGTGAGGTGTGTGAAACAGGCACCAACCCAGCCATGAAAGCACATGATATGGCATGTGAAAGACATAATAGGAAATCTTGACTCCCAAGCTGATGGGGTCAGCCCATCAGATCACATGCATCCATTTGGATTGCAGCACACTCACCCAGCATCTTCCATGTTCAGGAGAAGTCAGCAGCCTTCTGTATCCTAGACATAGATTAGTGCCCATGACTAGGCTAAAAATCCCTAGAAATTAACCGCATACTACTCGGACTTACTCTGAAAGAGCAAATCCTTACTGCAGCTAAGTCTGTGTGTCCAAATCAACAAGTAGAATAAAGATCAACATTGCAAACCTAGAAGCTTTGCTCATAAATGAAGACCTCCACCATGTCCATTATCCAAAGAAGGGCTACAAAGGTGGTGAAGGGCCTGGAGAGGAAACTGTACAAGGAGCAGCTGAGGTCACTTGCTGGTTCAGCCTGGAGAAGCGGAGACCTCATTAGTTGCCTACAGCTTCCTCATGAGGGGAAGCAAAAGGGCAGGCGCTGATCTCTTCTCTCTGATGACCAGTGACAGGACCCACAGGAATGGCCTGAAGTTGTGTGACGGGAAGTTCAGGTTGGATATCAGGAAAAAGTTCTTTCCCCAGAGGGTGGCTGGGTACAGGAATGGGCTCCCCAGGGAAATGGTCAGAGCTGAAATCCAGACAGAGCTCAAGAAGCATTTGGACAATGCTCTCAGGCACATGGTGTGGTTCTTGGGGCTGTGCCAGGAGCTGGACTTGATTATTTTTGTGGGTCCCTTCCCACTCAGGATATTCCAAGATTCTATGCATTTTAATAGTACGATTTCTGCAAGCATTGTCTTACACCCTTGTAAAACCTTGTTTATCATCCTTGCTACAGACATAAGTATAAATATATATATATATTTAAGTAATATAAATATGTATATATATATATAAGTAAAGGCCTTAAAGGTTAAAAAACAAAACAAAATTGAGACAAATTAGAAGTAATAAGTAGTATGAGTGATTTTTCCTAAACATTTCTAAATAACAATTAACAATTCTTCCTAAACATATCACATGGAGAATATCCTTTCCTCAGCTTCCATTTCCATTTCCTTCAATAATTTGACCATTGATGGAAGAAAGTTGTGCTGCTAGAAAAAATTTAATTACTTGTTTATTTTTGTGATCCAGAGCCCAGAGAAGACTAGCCATGCCCGTCCTATTCAGGGAAGAATATGCCTATCCTACTGAATGGAAGACACAGGCTAACTATTTCAGAGAATGTAAAATTTCCAATATTTTATGTTGACTCTAAATTTTATGAATAATATCCCTTGAGGAGAATAAGTGAACATACAACCAGCTTTAATGTTCATACAGGCATTTATCTTGTGGTGTCATTCTCTAGGTCAGCCACATTCTGAAAGCCAATTGATTGTATATTCTTTAGTACACATCTGAAAATATTTTTAGAACTACTGCAGCTTCAGAGAGTTATTGCAGCATTTCTAAAAGACATTTCTTTTACCTTGGAAAGGCTTTGGACAAAAGGGAATCCCTTTTGGGAGAGTCAGGAATTAATTAGAATTACTCTATGAATAGGAATTTTATATAACAAAACCCACCAGGACTGAAACTTAATGCAGAAGGCACATACTCAAAGCATTACAGGAGTCCTTATTGGCAGAATTTCTAGGCAAAATCTCAGCCACTAAAAGGACCCTTTCAATAATAATTTTTATAATTATTTATTTTTATAATTATCAGTTTTTATAATTTTCCTTTTAGAAACATATGGCAAGTGCTTATATTAATGTTTGAGAGTACCTACTTAAAATTAAGCTCTTTTTAGACAAGCTAATTCTTAAAACTGACTTGACATAGACAAGTCAATTCTTAAAATCTTTAGATTAAAAAAAAAAACTGATTTACTTTTTCTTCCTGTTAGGTATGTAGTCAAATAAACTTTTTAATCTTGTCTTTTTATGCTGTTTTATGCATTAATATATTTCTTTTCTTTTTTTAGGGATCTATCATGTTCAGTCTGCAAACTCAGTGGTCTATAGCAATTTTTTTTCTAGTTTAAAGGTCTTAAAGGCATAGGGTAGTTGTTTTTCTTTTGTTGCTTACTTTTGTGTCTACAAAGGTTGTCTGTGTTGACAGACAAAAGTCGTCATGAATACTATAACATGACTTCCAATCATCGTCAGAGTTGAGAACAACTATTTTCTTTATTTCTACGGGAATAGATATCCACAGGTGTTTATGCATCACTATGTAAGAACCCACACACTACATTATTCATTATTACTTTTTGAAAGTGTCTGAACATATGAGTGGTTTTCCTACAGGGAAAAGTCAACAGGACCAAAAACGGCCAGGGCTGGGAATCACACACACCAAAGAGCCTTAGCAGCAGGCACCCATTAAGGATCTACTTCTTACTGAAACACTCCAACCAGGACTCTGGCTGGCCAATTTTATTTGCTTGTTTTTAAAAAAAAAATCAGTGACTGTCCAGAACTTTATCATCTTGCTATTCCCTCACACATCCCCACTCACCGCACACTCCTGAAACTGCAGCTGTGAGAATAACTTTGCACCAGAAATAATATCCAGTTTCCCTAGGAAAAAAAGATTGAAAATTCAAGCTGCTTGCAACTCATCAGCTTGACAAAACCTCTTATTTCTCTGTTCACTCCCAGTCATGTGCAGTCATTTTTTTATGCAGAGGGATGGAAAAGTAGAGCTGGCACAAAAGTGGGGGACTTAAAATTAGCTTAAGCCAACACACTATTCCAAGAGTGAACATCTTCTGGAGGCTGCATTCTGCACTGCACTGTAGGAGGGACAGTGCTTCCTACACAGCCTAGTGTCCACTAGGCCACTCACTTTCTCATGTATGTAAATTAGTAAATTGTTATTATTAAACTGGCTTTGTAGAAACTGGGGATTTATACGACTAATAAGCCCTTCTGTTGGTTTGGGTTTTTGTGTCCAAAAGAGGGAACACAGGCAATAGATCGTTTTGCTCAGTTCAAGATGCCCATAAATAAGCACAGTAGCAGTTTTGACCATAAAAAAGATTACAGTCTAATGTACCATTTACCACAAAGCACACAGAAAACAAAAGGTTCTATGAAAGTTTACATTTTTTTCTGTGAGAGCCAGATTAGTTGTCAAAGGCCACCTTATCATTTGTACCCCACAAAACCATGCTACACTTTTGTGCTTGGACATAATTCCACTCCACGTTGAAGAGGGCTGGCCATTGAGACACCTACATGAACAGTCAGATACACATGGACGACCAGACTCCATCATTACTGCCCACCCACTTATCAACTCACCCAGACTTCTGCAGGAGATCCCAGCACAGGGGGAATCTTTTATTATAAATAATGCTTTTGTTCCATTATAGAGATAGAAATGGACACTCTGAGTACCCAAAGATGTCTGGGAAACCACTATCAGAAGACAAGCCCCACCCTCCAATCTCACAGTCTGTACTTCATGTTGTCTATCAAAATACTTCCATTATCTCATATCTCTGGTTTTGACACACTTTGTGAATCGATATTATAGAAAAAAAAAATTATCTTCTTAAGACTAGTCCTAGCAACTGAACCACAAACCCAATCTGAAAATGGAAGGAAGAAGAGAGCCTACTCCTCCTCTCCAACATGCACACAAGCGTCAGAACTAAAGTGATGCTACAGTTGCTGAGCTGAAATAAATTTTCTTTTTTATTTGTATTGTCTTATTAACTGCAATGCATTTTCTATTAGATGATCTTACTGTCACTCTAGAGAATATGTGTTTATTGATGAAAAGAAGAGAAAGTCATTAGCAGTAAAGCTGGTGAAGGTATCTATAATGGTAGTAGCAGACTGGAAAATACAAATATAATATTAAATGGAACTAGCAGGAACATGAAATTAGTCAAGTGCAAAGATGCAAGATGAATCTGTTAAGGAAAAGAGATTCAATATAGTTCAAGTATTTGGGAGTAGTCCAGCCCTGCTAGCTACAGTCAACCTCCTGTTACCTGGCATACTGGGGGACTGAAATACTCTGGGTAATGAAAAATCCAAGCTTATAAGCATATTGCAGGGATCTAAACAGCTCTGTAGACTCATCTGGAATCAAGCAGGGCTTGTAAGCCATAGTGCAGATGCGTCCCTAGCTGACCTGGGCTGGTTTCTCACACAGCCATACATGGAGCTGCCTCCACGTTCCATGGCTGCTCCACCAGGATGTTATTAGTCCGAGAGCCACAATGGTCCTGAGCCAATGCTCCAAGTTCCTGTGGTGTGGCACTGGAGCTAACAAACCTCCTCAGGAACTTAGTGTGTTTTGCTGTTTAGGATGAAACCAGCTCTGCCTGGTGGGGCTGTGGCTGAGCTGCTGCTGGCTTGAGGCCACTGTCTGCACAGCCATCTGGTGCTGCTGCCCTGGCTCCCCGGCCATGGGGCTTTGCCACCATCCAGAAAGCACCCGGAGCTGCCTGGGGATTAGCTGAGCACTGTGCTGCCTTTCTCTTGCAATAAATTTATTATGTAATGTACATTAGTAACAAAGGAGAGATGAGTAATGGATTAGTTTTGAAATCAAGTATTTTAGTATAGTCATAGCATGGGCACTTGATTCCTGGAATTCCTCACATGTCCAACATGCAAGGTATTCAAAGACAGGTGTAATTAGAGGCATGCAATTAATCTCCTGATGTTTGGGGTGTTTAAGTGTTTGCCAGCACACACAAAACCCTACAGAAAATTAGAATTCATTTTGCTAAAAATGTGCATTTTCCATTGCTCAAAAAAAAAAAAGAAGCTTGACAAATGAGCTAATAAAGAGATGTATGAATATCTTCCTGTTGAAATCTTATTACAGTCTTCACAAAAAACCTCCAAAACCTCTGAATATACCTCTTTCCTACTGAGTATAGCTTAAAGGACATGTTTTCCTTAGATACTTACTATAATCTTCCAAATTAAAGAGGAGGCGAAACCTGAAGTGAGACCAGAAATCCCAGTGGACTGCTGTGCTGGAGCTAATTAGTGGATTCTGAAGTCATGGCAGCTGCCTCCCAGCCAAGGGAGGCTAAGGACACTGGAAGCTGACTGCCTCTGTATCCAGGCTCAGCTGGGGCTTCACACACGATGGCTGTGCCTGCCAGGAAGCTACTGTGCATAGTGATCAACAAAAGTTAGAGCTGGACAGGAATTTTCCACTGAAATCTATTCTTCATTGAACAAAAACCCAAAACACCACAGTCACTGTAAGAGCTACTGCCTCTCTTCCCAACCCAAAGCAAAAGTCAGGCTTCTCATCTTCACAATCTCTCTGGCATGGGAGGATATGGTGTTAACCGATGATGAAACGAGTGTATCAGAGAAACGAAGTGAAGAACACATTTTAAAGCCTGACATTTCATAAACCCACCCATGCATTTCATATATGCATTTAAAGCTATAAAGCATTTGTTTTACAGTGAATTTTATTCTATTTATTAGACTATAATTCACTTCTGTGTATTTCATACCTACATTAATAACATCATTAGGGGTTGCAGTGATCCTATAAATGTCTTGCTAAACTTGCAAAGGTCGGGAAAATCCAACCTCATAGCCACTCAATCAAAACATCCGTAAGCATATTCCAAACTGATGCATCAACATATCACAGTGACCGGAAAACTTACAAATAGGAACCAAAGACAAACCACTGTAGGGCCATCGTTCTGCTCTACTCTGCTGTTATTCCTGCTCCTAGCTTGGATGCCTGGTCACTCCACAGCCCTGTGTCAGGGCACACAGTCTCCCCTGCCATCTCCCTTGATGAAGGGTTGGAAGCCCATGTGCAAACCAAAAGTCTTAGTGCAATGCAGGCATAACCTCTGAGAGTCAATTCCTTTCTGCATGCACAGCTAAAAATCTTAATATCAGCACAGTTTCCACTAGCTGATTGACCTACTGCTTTCCAATACTCTGTCTTTATTTTTTAAGTTGTATTACTTGCAGAAACAAGTTGGTTTGGTTTTTTTCCAGCAAATTTTACGGCTTGATATTGGAATCAGTGAAATTTTTATTTCATTAAACAGCAAATCACTCCAAGTTGTTCTATCACCTTGGAATGATGTTTGCTTCCTTCCCTGTTATTTCATTAAACAACAAATCACTCCAAGTTGTTCTCCCATCCATGTCCCAAAGAAAACTCCTTTCCTTTTTTATTGCATTCTGTCACCCATGGCCATGTCAATCAAAGTTTCCCTTTAAAGAATTCTCTACACTGCTCACACAGGTTGTACCTGGGGAGATGCTGTCAGTTCAGGGAGCCACCAAAGGAGAATAAGTGCATGAGAGTTTTGTACTGCAACTCAACAGGGTAAATCAATCAAAGTGCAATTTAATATTTAAATAACTCCAAAAAACATGTTTTGCTGTTTCCTCATTGATTACTTTTTTTTTCCGTGTGCTTGTTAAAAAAAATTCGGTGAAATTTCAGTGTTTCAAGTTTGATCAGATTTGGGAAATAAAAAGTGTTGGAATACTTCTTTCCCACTAGAGAGTAACTGTGATTTTCAGCTCTAATCAAGACAATTTTGTTAAAAATTAAACAAACAAAAAAATCTCAACCTCAGGTTTTTCAAGACAAACAATTCTTGCTCAAGGAAAACATCTGGGAACAATTAATCAATACAACACAGACATTCAACCATAAGTTATGATTTCACATTTGTCTGTGATTTTTGTTTTAATAAGGAAGTTTTAGGACTCAAGTGAGTCCTAATTTGAATACATATAATACATTGGCTGAACATATGCTGCTTGCTGTGATAACCTAAAATTTTCAGGAACAAAGAATACATTACTTCTTAGTTACCATGCAAAAATCACAGAAATTGAAAACCAGTAAACCAGATAAATGGTGAAGCACTGATTTAATGAGAAGCTACCTGTACTTAGGCATAAATTAACAACTACAATTAATTTTTAATTGCAACCTGTGTCCATCATTGCAGATGTAAACCTCTTTGAATGCTGTTAAATCCTCTAGACTGCTATAGACAGAGGAAAACCTTCCCTAAATAACTCTGAGATTCAAAAAGAACAACAAGCCAGAAATTTTCAGTCCTATCTCAGAAAATGTTTTTAGGAATCTAAGATTATGGAAATTGTTTGGTTCATGGCCTTTTTAATTCTAAATTAAATGTCTCAAAGTTATTATAGTATCCTGGTCAATGTTTTGGAGTAAATGTGCACAGTGAATTATATTGAATTTATGGCCAGATTTGTTGTTCTAAAGTTGGCAGAGAGCTGAATTTGGGTGTTTATGAAACAAATTTAGTACCTGTAGGTACCTACACGTAGGCAACTGAAGCATCCTCTACCTGCCCATGAGAAACCAAACTTGTAATTAAGAGGCAGCTCACAGTGGTTTCTGATGAGGGAGCAAAAAAACTAAAATATATTAGGACATTTCAGTGCAGAGGGTATGGCACAATGAAGAATGAGTCACCCTCTGTGGGGTCTGGGGACAGGTGTGGGTGTTACCTCTTGTGGTACTTGCTGAAAGAGAAACAGATTTGAAGTGGGAAATGGGAATTTGAAATTCTTTCCTGGGAAATTTTGAGAGGCTGTTTTTGTTTGGTTCTGTCTTCAGGGTCAAAGCAGGCACCTCTATCAGACCAAGCCCCGCAGTGGTGCCTGGGACCAGAGCATCCCCAGCATCATCTCCCATATTGTAGTCTCAGGGCAGGTACAGTGGCCAATGCCAACTAAAACAGGCGCCAACAGTGTCAGAACACATCCTGGCCTTTAAAAGGTACTAAAATACAAACATTTTGTTCATATTCACTGCTCATGCAGTTACTGGTGCTGTCTCATGGTGCTTCCTAACGTGCTGACAGAAAGGGTGAGGTATGAATTTGGGACTGTGATGTGTCTGATGAGTTTAACAACATCACTAAACTCTTTCCCTGACTTGAGGGACATGTAGGATGTCCATGGTTAGAGCTGAGCGTGGCTCAAGAGAGATTGAGGCATAAAGGGGAGGGGGGCAGGACTAAGGAGGAAGAAGTGAAGATAAATCCATTTCTTGAAAAACAGGCCCACAGCTGGATACAACAGATGTAAAACTAGAAGCTCATTAAAGATGGGACAACTGCTGCCAGCTTTACCCATTTGCTAGTACAAGATATTGGTACGTTGGCTGGGCATGAGGAGTTACTCACAAAAGGCATATGTGCCAATATATCTGGGTGCATAACTCCCTCACAATGAAGTCTAATCTGGCTGTCTCCACAGGATTCATTATTGCCATGAACCTCTGTACAAGAACAGTAATAAGAGAGGGGTTTTTTCTTTGTGTTGTCATCTTATTTCTAAAATTTTGGGTTCTTTCCTATTTTGGTGGTATGAGAGAACACATACTGCTTCATACCTAATGAGAGCTCTGGTAGTTTACATAAAGAAAAAGAATCCATAACCCTTCAGTGACCATATGGCCTTACATATGTTTAGTGTGAACTGCAGATGTAACAGTCTGAAAATATTGTCCTTTAGGTGATCTAGATGTTAATCCACAAATGAAACAAGTGGAGAGCCTCTCAACCCAGAGGCTCAGAACAAATGCTCTGTCATGTCTGTCCTTATGAATGCTTGTCAGGATCCCAAAAACAGGATCTGAAGCAGATTATTCTTTTTAAAATCAGATATTTATTTTGACGATTAAAAAAAAAACCCAAAACCCTGTAAGTTTCAGACTTGCACTGCTCTGCCATAACCTGTAATTACAGTGAAATGAGCAGAACTAACTCTCAAAGGCTGCTTTGAAAACCCTAGTATGAAAAATACATTTACACAAAGCAGTCCTCCTACACTTTTGACCCACAACTCTTTTCAGGTGCAGGACAGCATCTCTGGTCAGTGAAAGGAGAACCAAACCAGCCTGGGCAATAACCTTTCCAGCAAGGCATTTATCAAGAATCAGGAGATCCCAGTTCATACCTTTATGCTCAACTAGTCTAATACTACATTTATATATTCTGGGGTTTTTAGTAAAGTGCTTTTTCTATTCCATTTACTTTTCAAACAATCTTTTACAATATTTTGAAATGTCTGATAAGAAATGTTCAGAAATGAGATTAACATTTTCTTTTTGACATCATGTCATAATATTAGACATTTTAACCTTTTTTCATTGTATTTTAGTTTACAAAGACACCTTCTCCTCTCAAGTCCTAAACACTTGTTTAACTCCTCCCTTCTCTCTGCATTTTATTAGCATTGGCTTTAATACTGTACTGGGCAAATGGAAGTTATTAGGTAATACATAATTTGGATTAAGGAAAAAAATTAAACTCAAAATAAGATGAGAGACAGCCTTCTGAGAAAAAAAAACACTTAAAAATAATAATTAAAAAAACCTCAAAGATGGCCACAACCCACTCACTGAAATGTGAGACAAGCTATAAGGAGGTCTCTCAGCAACAGGGAGTTTTATAATCTGTGAAATTTATTTTATCCCCATATAAACAGGAGTCTTACAGAAGTATCTGGATGTTTCAAGTCATTTGCCAGTCTTGTGACAACTGGTGTGCTATTTTACAGTTTAAAAGCTGAAAAATTTTGATGGGAAAATGTCAATTTTGTTTAAATTACAGACATTATTAAATTTTATAGCTATTTAACATTTTCATTCTAAATTTATTATTTTATTTGTCAGATCAAAATTATGTTAATTTTTACTATTTCAGATTTTCTATTTCTTACATTTTCTTGTAAATACGAGTTCATTACCTGCCATTTTTTCCTTTCTTCTAGTTATATGAAATATATATGAGAAACACCCACAAAACACAGAAAACTAATAAATTGCATGTTTTTGGTGGGTGGGATGAACCATTTTTTCATTACTACAAATTAATGATCAATATTTTAGCCATTAATCTACTTATAACTAGTTCGTGTGGGTCATGTGTTTACCTAATACAAAAAGTTGTTCTAGAGAAATAAATAACAGCTACATCAGTTTATACTGGTTGGTGAACTGGCTTTTTGGGTAATCCTTGGTAAAGGTGCTATCATAACTTGTTTTTTAAAATTGCTTGATTGGTCATCTAAACTACAGAAGTTTGTCTTATTTTTCCCCCAGGATGATGACTTTAATGTGGTATTGAAACAGCAGAATAAACATTTGAAGTTAAACTATTTTTTCTTACATTAACACACAGAGCACTGACCCCCTGGAGACATATTTTGAGAATAATAAGTTTCTAATTTTGCATAAAATGTACATTTAAAAGGACTGTACGTGCTAAAAGTACAGTGACTTCTTGTCTAGTGAGGGTTTTATTATTCATGAATTTCCATGATATTCCCTATTTACACAAATGATCATATAAAAGTAAAAATTAAGAGAGAAAGTGCAAGTGTATTACTTTGTGTATCACTCAAAGAACGTACTGTCTCAAGATTAAATGAATTATCAGTGTGTCTGGAGAAGCAGACGGAAACCTGACCAACCACAGACAATTATGGCCAGTCCAACCAAGAGCACAAAACTGCAGCTCAGGCACCAGAGCATTGCTGTGCTCTGCCCCTGTTCAGAGCTTCTCCCATCACAGAAACCTGTAGTACAATGGGATAGTTTGCCACTGCACCTATTCTTGTAAGAAAATCTGCACTAGTCTCCTTTTATTTTAAACCATTGCTGGAATAATTGGTCCAATAACAAGTTTGAATTACAGGGGCAAAGAAAACCAAGAAAATTCAAATTACCTGAAGAACAAGCACATGTTTACTTTTAAGGCAAATTGACATAACATACAGTGTACTGAGTTTAAAATATAACCAGATGTGGCTCAAATGTCTATATTACCCATCTCATTTTAGAAGAGACAGCACAAATACATTCATCCCACAGCTTCATCACCATGTTTAGTGCATCTCTAGAAGCTCTCCAGTTTGATTCCTAGAGGTTTATCTTTTTTCCACAAGGCCAGAACAATGAAACATAAACCTTTACAAATGCTTTCCCTTGCTGTAGTCAAGGACTAAGGCTAAATCACTTAACAGAGGAAGAGCCACATCCCAAGCAACCCTCCTATGATCAGCAAAGGGATATAAATAGACAAAGATTGCTGTCCCCACTCTCCTAGATGAGGCTGTAGTTATGGATCTTGCACAATAATTTTAATAGAGATTCAGTAATAGAACACATTTATTAAATAGAGATTCTAGAGAAAATACAACAGTCAAATTGTAAGCATTAATTCCCCACCTTCACATCATTATCTTTCTTTTCCCCAAAAAACTGCATCTTGGCAATGTTAGAAAAACCTTAATTCTTCACCTGAAATACCTTCCATTATTGTTTCTTTTATCCATTTTTCAGATTTTTTCCCATATACCTTTAAAATAGACCTTTGAGAATTCATATTGTGGTTTTGATATATTTGGCTTAGTGTTCTAAGTTGTATTGAATTTAATCATGGGGTCACTTGAACCAAGTAGCTTTGCTGTTTCTAATCTACTAACTGCACATTTTTGCTGAGATTGGAAAGGACAAGTCCTATTAGGACTCTGACACCACAGGTCAATAACTCTTTATTTCTTCTATAATTTTACTTTTCATTGTGCCATGCTTTTCAGTTTTCCCAGTTCATACTAGGAAATTGAAATCAGCCATCACTACAGCCTGATTGTTTCCCTGTTTTCCTCATGTTGTGCTGAGGGCTGTTATTCTCTTTCTTCTACTGAGGGCTTGTACCAGGAGCAGCCAGCATCCTTTTACTTTACTGAGTCTACTGCTAGGTTGTGTAAATACCTAACATGCATTCTTTTTTGGAAGAAAACATAGTTTTGCAGGTAAAAAAGTAATTCGGCAGATTCCTCACGTATTTCCTATCTAATTCTTTTCATTTAATTAAGTTGAATCCCCTCTAAAAACTCTTCAAGGACATCAACCAGAAACAGTTTAGACAACAAATTCTTAATTCTGTCACTTAATATTACAAAAAACCACCACGTCTGGATCTATGCAAGGCAAACTTCTCATCAAAGAAAGAATGAAAGGCCTCTGCTGTGATTTTAAGCAATCACAAGATCATTTTAAGAAAATACATCACACTGACACTGGAAGAGCAAGTCTTGTCCCTTCAATCCCCATAGCCCCTCTCTCACCACTGGTGCATTCCCACAAGGAGCCAGCCCATGAAACACAGCGTGTGGAAAACAGGAGAGGGGATCACAAGCTGCTGGGAGAAACTTGCAGGCTGTCCCCTGTTGGTGGCTGTGGTCTCTCAGTCCTTGTGAGCCCCCACTCACCCGACTATGTGCACATGCACCCACTGCAGGTATCTATAAACAGCAAAGATCTTAGTGGTGCAAAGAGATTATTAAATTAACCACTACAATCTAAACATAATCTAAGCAAAATTTTAAAAAGCCTCTGTGTTTGAATTCATTCAACAACAGAAACTAAAACCTAGAGCAGAGGGTGAAGCTGTACTTGACCAGATCCTTGTTTGTCCTTAACTTGTTTTGCTGTGTCTGAAGATACTGCAAGTTCAGCCTCACGTACAGTTTTGCTGCTACTCTGATTAAATGTTATAAAGCATCCAGTTTTCAATGATAAATGTCCATGGGGCTCTACACTCACTTTCTGAGAATAACAACTCTTGATAACACCCAGAAAAAGATTTTCTATATAAAACAGTATTAAGTAAATAACAGGATATCACTATTAGAAGTAAAGCTGCAATACCGTCTTTTTCTTACAAAGTCTAATCAAGCAATTGCCTTCTTATGGTAGCAGTGGTTTCTGACAGAGATGACTAAATAATAAAACCTTTGCCTGTAAGTTCATTGAAAAGAAACATCAAAATATGCAGCCTGTGCTGTGCAATGAAGCTTTCTGTTGGTAGTTTCTTCCTTTGGTAGGGCATACTTATGACATACATCCTGCAGCTAACATTCCAAGTTACTATCCCCCTATTTAGCAAGAAAGCAAATGATAATTTAATGACTACCTCCTCAGACAGATTTTTGTCTTTGTGGTTCCTGTACTATTATGTTCTAATGACAACACCAGAAGTAATGATGCTTATTTCGGAGGGGTGGGAAAATACTAAAAATGAAAAAAACTCAGATACGTCTGCCAGAGAAAAGAGCAAATATTTTTATTTTCACCTATTGTTAGCTGAAAAAAAAAATATTTTTTTAAGAAATCCTATTCTTTATATCTTCTGCTTTCCACACTAGACATCTGATAATTAATCGCCAGGGTCTGAAAATTGAGACTGCTCATAAAATATATAACAATTAATTCCTTTCCTACTCACAGCATATAGATTATCCTCACCTCTCCCTTTATCACACAGAGGCAATATTTACCATTATAGGGCCCTGAAATTTAAACCAAAACAAAACATACTTCAGCTTCTGTTATAGCACAAATAATACAGCACAAGTTACTCAAACAGAGAACAGATCAATGACCATTTTATGATGATCTGAGTCAGAACATGTAATGGATTTCTTTTGGTTTACTCCTTAAATATAGTGAAACCAAATCAATATGTATATTTTAGATATTTTACTGTACTTTAGTGTTACAGATGATGGTGTATATCTTTATAAATATTTCTACAGATATATACATATACACACACATTTTATATATATATATCTATCACTCTCTACAGATACATATATTTATAAGGAGGGAAAGCAAATTATCTTGCTTTTATATAAAGGCATTGAGTTAAAAAGGGAAAAGGGAAAATAAAATTAGCTTTGGCATGACTGTGTGAGATTAGACACTAAAAGTATCCTCCTGCAGTCATATTTAGTTCTCTAAACAGCTTTAACTAATTGGCTCAGGCACACTACTTTTTAGTGAAACTAATGAAAAAACATGCAATCTCTATGTTCATTTTTGGTGAATAGTCAGATCTCTCAATGTAATAAGACTTTTTAATTTTTTTTTTTTTAATCAGTTCATCTCTATAACAATGTCTTTGCTTACTCAAGCTTCCATTTTAGGCAACAGTTTGTTATAGAAGTGCTCATGTTCCCTAAATTTATTCATTTCAGGAACATGATATTACGAGACTGGTATTGTCACCAAAAGAAAAAGAAACCCAACCAAAATATTCCAGGAGTTTCAAATTTGAACATTACTATTTACAGCCATCCACAGAATTAAACAAAAATTGGCAATATCAGAGTTTATTTCACCATAGGGAAAAAAAAAATCACGTAGCATTTGTTCACATAAATTTGACCACAGAACTAAAAAACACTCAGTAGCCTGATACATAATTTATCACAGGTAAATTATTTTCATCTTTGTTTTTACTCTGTTCCAGACATTAAGCAAGTTAGAAAGACGATTAGTATTAATTTGAACACATACCTTTCTCCATGTTACATGTTTCTGAAAATTCAGTTTATTTGCCCAGAGCTAACTCCTGAAAACATCTCACCTCATGTTGCCACCAACCAAAGAACTGTTTTTATGCCTGTTGGGTGTTTGTTCACTCTATCAATGTATTTTACCACATGCAAATCAGTGGAAACCAGGTGTTATTTAATCAGTCAAAGAAGAACTTTTAACTTCTGGTTAAAAGAAGTTAGTTTTCTGGTAGAACTAGCCTTCCAAGGTGGTTACTACACAGTAAATCTTACATCCTTGCTACCTGCTGCTGGACAGACTGATCTCCCAATGTTTTTGTTTACAACAGTTTTGTTAACAGTGATTTTTTTATACATATATTTTTAATATCAAATGGAAAGCTAGAGTGTACATTGCAAAATGCTTTAGATGATGATTAGCAGGGAAACCATTCAGGCAAACCAAGAGTTTTTATTATCAAAAATACTCTCTTTCTGGTGTTTCGGGGTATTTTTCCTCCTTCCCTAGTCATCCTATAATTCTTAATCTTTGATGTGCATACAAAAGGCCTAAATTATAAGTAGCATAATATTTGCTTTGATAAAGTCAATATTCAAAACAAATTATTTCCAGCATCTAACTAAAGAAGTCACTTTCCTGTGTTACTCAGTAACTGTTACTGTGTGTAAACAGAACAGAGATCACTTACAGATGTTTAAAAATTGCACACGAAAAAGCTAGCACAGTCTGTGGAACATTTGTAATACATTAACATAGATTTTTGCTTTAGTTTCCAGTAGTCCAAAAGTTCAGGGATTTCAAAATCATAACATAATTTAGCATTGTAGAAGTTCTATTCTATCCTCTGCTGTCTTTAAAATCAATCTCAGTTTAGGTAGAAAAATGTGTTTAAAATGATGTAATTCCATTATGAGTGCAAAAATCCAGGCCATATATTTCACACTGTTGCTGAACATGGCCAGCACCTGAACACTAATAAGGTGCTGATTAGGAACTGCCATTTTAAGTCTATGGTGCTTTTGCATGTGAACTCACCATATGGCCTAGATCAGATTTCCTACTGTGGAAAAACTGAGATGGCTCAAGCTGATGATAGGCAGCAAACCACTGCCTCTCAGTATCTTCTCTTGTAAAAGTACTTTTCCTCTGATAACTGTAAGTGTAGGCTTTTGAGAAGATTGCCATATGTTTCTGCATCTTTTTTCAGTTTATTATATCTGCTCAAGAAACCTGCTTTGGAAAATTATGGTATAGTGCAAGAGAACTGTCCATGATTGATACCATGAGCCAGGAACCTGCCAGCTTGCTGAAGCAAAAGTATTTATGTTCTTCCTAGTAATCCCTAAAAACAACATAGATCAAACCAGACAGTGTTGTAGAATAAAAAATATGTTGGTCCAAGGCTAAACCTGAAGTAAACAACAGAAGTTTCCCTCCTCCATTGGCTTTACCTCCTATCTAGATGATGCTCCTTGATATACCAGTGCAATCAAGTGACTGTGGAAAAGACATTTATTCCTAATGTTATTGAGAAGGCATGCATGAGGGTATATAAGATTAGTTAAAACACCGATCAAAAATCTTGTACATTTCTGATGTCTGTTTTAAATATCCTCCTAGAGCAGTGGACACAAAAGTCCTACTGTATTTAATACACTGTCTTATCACACAAGTCATATTATACAAGTCTTACGCTGCTATAGACTGAAATTGTTGAGTGTTCTTATAGCTGTTATTGATAACAGGCTATCAATCAAGCTGTGCCTATATTTGAATGAAAAACAATTGTATGGAAATGATGTGCAATGACAATCAAATTTCATTTCAGGGAGAAAGAATGAAATTTTATTTGGTGATTGTTCCTCAAAGCAAGTGAAACTTTCATTTCTCTCACTGTTCCTTTGTTAATATATGAGTATTTTTATCAAAGCTTTCTAATTCTTCCCATAAACAAAAGTCGTACCACATGATGCAACATCAGCTCTGCTTTTACTTTTTTTCAGACTCATGTATAACATATTCCTGATGTTCCAGGAGCTGCAATGGAAGAATAGTGCTTGTCCCTTGTTTACAGGAGCTGCCCATGTGACTCCATTCTTGAGACATTTAACAGGTTCTATTTATTAATATTAGAGATTTGCAGCAAAATGAATCACACAATCAATGCTGTTGTCTGTAGTAATATGTTTATATCATTTTAAAATTAAACTTCATTCCACTTTGGTTTTGTGTCCAGATATTACAAGTAGAAAAAATGCTTTTTATTGCAGATAAGCCAGCTGTCCCACAGGGCTTGCACTTGTGGCTCTTTAGTCCTAAATTTAATCACAGTAAATAGGAGCAGTCTTTTTTGTGTTGCAGTACACAGACAATCTTCAAACTATGTATTTCTCAGAACACGGGTATTGAATGCGGAGCTGAAAATAAGACAACAGCTTTAATTTGCAACCAAAACAAACCCCACAAGGTCCTGTTTGACAGTCAATTCTGTGGCAGTCAATATTTCATCTTGCTGTTACAAAACTAAGCCATTATGCCATATCAAAACCTAGAGCTGTTGAAAACACCCTTTCAGATGTTTGCAAGGCAATAAAATGCATGTTCTGGATAACATCAACAAAAGTGCATTTTGTGCATGTAATTGAGATCCTACTTAGATTTGTTGAGTTGCTGTGAAAATTCAATGCTCAATATACATCAGGACTTTCTATTTCTTGTATGTGTTGATGTGGGCTACTGGCAACATCACACTGTGTCACAAAAAATACAGTCTGCAGCTCTTAGTCATGTGTGTTGTCCCTGGGCATAGTGCCAGATAGGTCCATTAGGAGAAAAAAAAAATAAACTATGGGAGAAAGAAACACAAGGTCAGATGCCTAGGGAACATTTAATGTCTTCTAAGAGTATCTGAAATTCAGCCTGCCCTGATTCCTTGTCAACAGCTTTGTGTTTGGTATCCAGACAAGACTTTCGTCTGCCACATTTGGAAAGAAGAGACTCAATATGCACAGTTGTGATACAGAGGGAAAAGTCTCAATTTGTGCCTTGTAAGAGGCACTACGTATATCATAGAATCATAGAACCGTCATCATCATGGCTAAGCTTCACAAACAAAGATATGGGAAGGGCTCTACCCACACTTGCTACAAGTGTGCCGATGGCTAAAAAGGCCAATAGGGGATAGACAAGTCCGAGAACAAAAGGCACAGCTAAAAGTCTCCTTAGGTGGTGTTGATGAGGTGCGGGTCTTTCTGTGTTGTCCTTTCTCCTCAAGGCTAATTCTATGTGAGTTTTCAAAGGAGACAGCAGCGTTACAGATGGTGTGTCTCCATAGTTCCCGATTTGAGGCCAAAGTGGACCACTGATGGTGGTCAATATGGCCAAGACTAAGGTGTTGTTTCAAGGAGTCCTTGTATCTCCTCTTTGGGGCTCCTCTATTGTGGCAGCCGGTGGCAAGTTCACCATAAAGCACAATCTTAGGGAGGCGGTGATCCTCCATCCTGGAGTATGTCATAGAATCATAGAACCACTAAGGTTGGAAAAGACCTCTAAGATCGCCATCCAACCCCTAACTTAACTGCACCACCACTAAGCCAAGTCTCTGAGCACCACATCTACATGTTTTTCAACAACCCAGGGATGGTGACTTCACCACTTCCCTGGTGAAATGTCAGCCTGTTTCAATGTTTGACCAACCTTTCACTGAAGAACATTTCCTTACATCCAATCTAAACCTCCCCTGTCTGAATCCCATCAATGTGAGCAAGGTACTGTTAGCCGTAGGGGTTCACAGACTCCCCTCCAGCAGAGGTGATACAGCCCCACAGGACAGGCAAGATACAGGACTAACTTATCTGATGATGCAACACTGTCATTTTTAACTGATCACCCCTCTAGCTGGAGGCAGGAGTGTCAGCTTACTATCAAGTCCACAGACAGAAAAGCATGTAATTGCATTGCCCCCAAAGCAACTTGGCTGAGAGACAGTGACTTAAAAAGTCATAATATCCCTCGTGGACTCTCTCTTGCACTGGATGGAAATGAAGTGACACATATCTGCATCTGGGGTGATGTATGAGCCCAGGAACATCAATGTCATCATGCCATCAGGTACACTGGTGAATTATGTTTCTGCTCATTCTTCATCTTCATCCATCTCTTGCCACTTGTCTGCACAAAATGGGTTCTTATTTGCTCCCCAGAGCTCACTCACTGCTTGCACAGAAAGCTAGGATAACTCCTGAGCTCAAAAGAAGAATAGAGTGACCTCTTCCTCCTCACACTTTTAACCTGTAATTCAGAAAAAGTCTTTATTTTTCACATAGCAACACACATTTCTCTTCTACACCTTTTCCAAAAGAAGCTTATATGTTTTTTAACGTATTTAATCAAGAAATAATTGACACATAAGAGGAAATGTTGAAAAATGTAGTCTCAGAAGAGAAGCTTTCACAAACATTTACCTACACGTTTAAGTGGATATAATTGTACATTCTAAGTTAAAATCTCTCATAATTTCTATATGGCATAGTGAAAGTGTGAAAATTAGTATTAAGTTCCTTCTCTGTACACTTATAGGAAAAATGAAAGCATTGAATTTAGAGATTAACAGGGTTGCTAATAGCTGAATCAATATTGCAAATCATGATAGTGGAACTTGCTACTTATTTCTTGAAAAAAACATCAGCAAATGAATAGCACCATTAGCTGAAACAAAGAATATCCCAGATTTGTCTGGCTGGTTTACTTAAATCTCTTTTTGTCTACCCGGAGCCATACAAGTTCACCACAGAGTGAAACATCATTACCTTTTAAGAGAAAAGCCTGAAATATTATATGGATATTATTAATGAAGATGAAATGGATGTTATTAATGAAGGCCCAAGAAAATGTCCAAACCAATGGTATTTTAGACAATGTTAGAAAGTTAAAGAGCACAATAAGAGCACACAGCATAGGAGAAAAGTGGAAGACAAACGTTAGAGCATTTGTTAAGTGTTTACAGGCCCCTGTAAAGGCATGGACATACTGTCTGGGGAAGTGAGTGTAATAGAAATACCCAAAACTTCAGGGTAGCTTTGCTGATCTTTTAATCGTTGCATCCTTTGATGAAAACAAAACTAAACCAGAATATAAAAGCCCAATCTTTGACCTGCTGTGCTTCTTTCAGGGCTGTGCTGCTGGCATTGCTGAGCAGCAGCCCCAAATCCAGCCCTGGAGAGGAGAGGGGAACTGCTGATGCTGGGCAGTCCCTGGAGCCCTCAAAGTGGGAATCCCACTGGTCTGTGCCTGTGTTGCTCCATCCCAGAAAAGCATCCTCCTCTCAGCTCACCAAAATATCTCTCTGCAGCTGAACAAATTTGTGCTAGCAGATGAAAATAACTGTGCAGGGGAAGTTTACAAGCACTTGCTGGTGTGTGTATAAATAAATGTTGCTCTTTCCAGATTTACCGAGGTTATGCACCTTTCATATAGCCAAGAGCCCACCCATAGCTGCAGAGTCCCAAGCACTGCAGTGTAGAGCAGAGATCAAATTTTACTGTGCTAGAAAAGTGCCTGGAGTTGGCATAAGACGAGTGGTGATTTTAGGCATAACACACTAGACAATGTGTTAGACAAGGGCAAGATTTGGCTTAGCAGCAGTTTTTGCGACCTTGTGTAGGGTGTTTGCACCTGAAGTCCTTGCCTTTGTAAAACAGTTCTGTAAGGTCTGTCCATTTGTCTCTCTCTGTGTTGCTGTTCAGACCACAGCTTTCTCAGACTAATTCCTTGTGTCCTGTACATAAAACACCCTCAATCTGCAATCCACATGCCTTATCTGATGGAACTAGATATTTACTGTAGGAAGATAAAATGAGACTATGATTTTCTTCTGTGTAAGTAGCATCATAAGAATCATACAATCATTACATTTGGAAAAGACCTCCAAGATCACTGAGTCCAGCCATCAAATAGTACCTCCTGATCTGGGTCTATTCATTGAATTTCTGTGAACCAGACTCACTTGGACCCACTTGTGTCATGAACATTCCTGTTTGGTTCCTTAGTTTTTTGAGAAAATAACCTAATATGTGAGGCTTTGATTGGCCGTGGAAAGAAAACATCAGAAAATTAGTATTTTGGATGATGGGAAAACTCTCAGAGAGTTTAATAGGATAGAGGAACAAGAAAAGCAGAAAAGCTATCAAAGTAATATCACACTGGAGATGCAATTTAAGGCAGCATAATCAAGGGAAGTGAGGGCAAAAAGAGAGAAATGCTACACTTTCGAAGTGTCATAGGCTGAAACACAAAGTGTTTTCTTTCATTTGGGGTGAAATATTCACCCAGTGTCAAAGGAACTACGGGCAAAAATTGCCTTCATCTAAACTCATCTTAGTGCTTTGTACCTCAGGACAACCCCTGAGCAGGACTGCAGGGGGAAGAGAAAGGCAGGAGGAGGAAAGGGGAATGCACAGAAGTGGCCAGGTCTGACCTTTCATTCCTTTTGCCTGAGAACCCCAGTAGTTGTTTCCTCTCTCATTACCACCACACATTTCTGCTGCTGCCATGAGGAGTTGCATTGTTGTTCTCTGCAGTTAGTCAGTTATTTATGGAACATGACTTTCTTCCTAATTTGCAGCATTTCTCACACAATATCTGGCTAGCAACCTGCTAGTTCTTGCCCATATCATTTTATTTTTATAGTGTCTTGCAATAAACGTAATCAGACAAACACTATAACCTTTTATACCAATTCAGAGATTGAATTCCAACAGAAGTAAAAGAGAAGGAGTGAGAGCTTGGTGTTACTGGAGCAAACCTGTGTTCTTTTACATGAAGTTCATACAATCTGTGTCAGAAGAGATCAACTACTCTGCAGGCTTGTGGTTCACAGGACATACAGTGTAGCTCACGAAAGCACAGTAAAAATGACTTTACATAAGCATGTCCTTGTGTTAATGGTCCCACCTTGTATCCTCCAGGCTCTTTCTGCCCCCCTAGAAGCACAGGAGGTGTGGTTTTAGTTTCATATAAACGTGTCTGAAATTTCAGAATTTTTTGCCCTTTGCACCAAGGGGTTTCTGTGAGATGGAATGGTGGTTCAGCAGACACGTGGCTGTTGAACTCTTCAGTCACTGGTAAACATTTCCCCAAGTAGGTCTGTTCATTTCCGTAGGGCCATTTATAAAATAAATTACTATGCATGCAAGGTACCAAGGTAGCACTAATGACAACTGCTTCCTGCAGATAAATAGTGCCTGAAGGCAAAAAAACCTGGTGGAAGCATTGCTCTCTTGAATAAAGAACAAAGCTTGTGTTTAAAGTGTGAACATTTTGTTTGTTTATTCAAGTAGTATTTAATCCAACCATGACAATAATAAAACTTTTTAATTCTGCTTTTCCATCACTCTAGAGGCACAGTTCGCAAAATGAAAAATGACTTATTGCTTTAGCAGTCATCCCCATTTCCCTTTCCTTGTGATGGCTGCTTAGTATCCATGGATCACTGCTAAGTGAATTTTACAAGGGGTGCAAGGGAATAATCCTTCATTAATTTTCATTTTCTAAGAAAATAATTTCTTTAGCTGTTGCTTGTTTTAAACAGTCAACCAAACTATCATGGAGTCTTGGAGAATGGCTGAGCACCAGCTAAGCCTGTTCTGTGTAACAGTACAATAAGCCTCTCATATCACTGCTTCAAATCCTATTTTTAAAAAGAACCAAAACTTTCCATACCATGGAATGAACAGAAAAATGAGAAGTGTTCAGTCACTAAAAATTCATTTGGTATTCATTGTAACAGCGTTTATAATAATATATTCATTTGGCATTCCTGTGGCTGTCACATGTAAGAGTTCAATTATAATATACACAGCTAATGAGCATATAAAATGTTACTGAATCAACATTACTGTGCAGCATTTTCTTATTTGCATTATTCATATGCTTCAGGTTTAAAAATCCATCACCAACAAGCTGTTAAAAAGCAGCAACGTATTATAAAAGACACATCTTGAAGGCCTTGCTTTTTCAATCTGTTTAACTGTCTGTCTAAGCAAGTGCTTATATGTAGCCTCTGTCACTGTAATATTCCAAGTACCTGGAGAGATGCCCATGGTTTTCACATATGCCTAAAACCATACTGTTAGAACATGGTCCTATTATTTCCAACATGGAAAGTACAGCACCACATATGTGTCCAGATGGAGAAAGGTGAAGATGAATTAACTTCTGCCATTTCAATGAGAACACCTAAACCCTTTTGGTGCTCAGAGGAGGGGGTGCCTCCTTGTGATCAGCCCACTGGGTACCACAGAGGCTTAGGGAGACTGGCCAAGGCAAAGCACCCACAATGGGCAAGGAAGCAGACAGGTAACTTCCACTTTTAGAAGAAAGTTTTGCAAAGTCTTGGATGCTGAGGGATAAATAAGAAAGAGATAAGAAAAGAGATAAGAAAAAATATTTGCAAAAATGTTGACTTTGGGAATTCCTGTCTTCCCACTCAGCTCAAGCTCTTGCAACCCCCCCCATCATCACAGGAAAGAAACAGGCTCCCCATGAAAAGCATAAAATTAATTGTTCTCTGAAAATTACAGGGTAAGCAGGGAATGAAAATCATTTAAAAAGATTCAACAACCCTGGCAAGGAAAGTTTGCTTATTTATTCAAGGCTGATTTTGACATGAAGGGACCCTGACCTGCAGATGCTCACAGACAGAGTTTGTGTTCATGTGGTGCCAGGAGCTCAAGTACCCAATTCAAACTTTAAATGAGGTAGAGACTATCACGTATGAATACAAAATTATTTCAAGATCTCTTTCTGGTTTGGGAGAAGCCAAGGCTGTGCAGAAACCACTGTGATTTTGGAGAACTGTAACTACAAACCAGAGAAAGAATAGAAGAGCTGCTTTGAAAGGAAAACAAAAATTATGTGCACATGTGCTTTTCCACCATCTACTATAATCACTTCCTTCTAGCACCTGCTGCTTCCCACCTAATTTTGTTCACTGCTTTATACAAGATCTCCAACTCATCATTCTTTATATTGGTTTTTTGTTTGTTTTCAAGGTACATTTAATTACCCTCATTCTTACACTTGCACCCTGCACACCTATTTCCTACAGTGCTCCTGAGACACTTTAATTTCTGCTTTTTCAAAAGAAAAGCCTGACTTCACACTTATCTTTGGTTGGTGGTATGAGAAGGGGAGTAGCCATAGTTTACACAGTAATTCCTGTTTCAGGTAGTTTTCCAACTCTGTTGTTCACAGGGAGCTTTTAATGTGGATCCACCTTAAGTCTCCATTTCAGAATCTGTGCAGAAATTCCAAAAAGTCAGCAAATTCACAGCAGAGATATCAAGCATTTCAAAGCATATTGTGCATTTCCTTAAATCCTTTTAATATATCCATCCTTTCTACTAAACTCTGCAGCACGAAATTGTTTGAAGTTAGCAGAACAAGATTTTGCTTCAGGTATTTAGACAGCCTAAGCCAGTAGTCTAGATTTAAGTCTATATAAACAACTACTCTGAGAAATTAGATAATTTTCTTGCTGTCTGAGCTGAACACTGTTAAAAAAACGGAGAATTAATAAAGGCGTGTCATGACTGAAAATATGAATTTGTATCTGGCTGTTATAAATGTGATTTAGTAACTGTAACTGGCTAATAGGTAGTAACTTAAGGTGGTTGCAAAAAACTTCATTTATATCAGAGTTGTTTTTTTCTCCATCACAGTTATCATGCTCCCAGCTGTGTTTGCTTAAGCACTGAAACACATTTGGGCCTGGTAACCAGCTAAATGACAGTATTTCTTGTTTGTTAGAATTTAGAAGCAGCATAATGAGAAGACGAAATCTTTATAAATCTTTACAAATCTTTACCAGACAGAACTATCAAAGCCCTGCCTTTGTTGAGGTAACACAAATATTTTCATGTGATTGAAGAGAAAGAAAACAGAAGAGAATGCAAACACAGATTTTAAAGAGAGACCATAAATAAGATACAGTAATAAGAGATACAGAAAATTAGAGGGTTAAGACATCTTTTTATCAAAATGAGAGTCCCACATCAAGGGAGAGTCAAAACTGCATCTACAATATCTCTTTTCAACCTCTGCTATATAAGGCATATCTGTTGCAATTTTAAAACAAGGATTGGATATAAAAATTGCCAATATAAGAGACTGCTTTGGGTGTATTTTAAAATAATTTGAAGCTAGTTTTTTTACTGCTCTACTTCCCCTGCAAAATTATCAGCATACAAAACCTGAGAGATCTCTGAATCCCTGCTGTCTGGTGAGGTGATAAGACTAGAGAGAGCTGGAACTGCCAAAGCAGAAGTACTGATGCTTTTTTCTTGAGGGCCCCAAAGCTATTTCCATACAGTAGCTGAAATATTGATCACAAATTAGATATACCAGCTGAACATCACACACAATATGCAAATATATAGTGGGTTTTAAATGAAAGAATCCTTTCTATGTCTACTAAATCCCTTCCCTCTTCTAAATATATTGCTTTCTTGGAAAACATTTCCTCTTTCACATCAGTGATTCTATTGCCAGGTTCTATCTGCTAATCATCAGCAATTCAATTTTGAAGAAAATGTTCAAGTGCTTAAATTCTCTGCTCAGCAGATATGCACTGGGCTTTGTTTTCAGCTAAAAATTAGGAAAGTGTTTTAAAAGTATTGAACAAGAATGCAAATACAGCTGTTAGCATTTTTAAATGTTTTCCTTTAATCACATAACTGGAAGAGCATTCATACAACCAAATGCTGCTACCAATTCAGCAGTCACACCTGTGATCCATGTGACTCTTCTATTACTTACAGATTGTTATCTGCTCTAAAAAAATAATCTAAATAATACCTGCTGCTCTATTTTATTATATTATCAATTACTTACTTAGTTGTTTTTGTTCCTTCAGCACTTTTAGCATAGGATAAATGACTCATCTGATAAGAGTTAAATAAAGGAAGGTAAAGCTGGGTCATAATATGGTGCTAGAAAACTGTATGCAGCACATGATATATGCTTCAGTGCAGCGGGGGCTTAGGCTTTATTGACAAGCCTAAAAACATTATCTCATAAATTCATTGCACAGAATTCCCCAGTAATCAACGAGTTTGAGAATTTTATGGGGTTTTTTTAATGAAATATGCATATTACAGATTGAAAATAATTAATGTTATGATTGGGAGAAATGTATCACTTATATGTACTTAAAGTCTTCAGCCAAACCCTTTCATTAAAGAGGATTCATTTTAGGCTAAATATTAAAGACACTGGACTCTCTTTTAGGTAGAAAACTCCATTTTGTGGTTTCTGATAGTCACTTGCTTGAATATAAAATACATTTAAACAGAACATAAATGCACAATGAAGTCTGCTTGAGATCACAACAACTCTGTTTAAGGATGTACAATGATAGAAGCAGGGTTTTAAAGCACTATGTCCATGCTCACTATTTGCTTACATGATTTTAAAATCCAAGTTTGCAAAGAGACAAAGGCATAGTCCAGCTCTTATGTCACTCCCCACTGGGTCCAAGGCAAAGTGATACACCAACACTCCTAGAATAACCTTGGCTAACTCACCTTGATTCTTCTGAAATCCCATAGCGCAACACCAGACCCTTTCAAGAGCAAATTGCCTCTTCCATGTCTTCCCATTGCTGACACCACTAAGATCTCCCCAGTAAGGAGAGCATAAGGATGCTGAGCATGCACAGTGTGGAGAAAGATAATGCAGGTTGTGGTGGTTTTTAATGGCCAGGTTTTTGTTAGCAGGGGGGCCTATGGGGAGGCTTCTTCGAGAAGCTGCTGGAAGTTTCTCCATTCCCAGCAGAGCCAATGTCAGTCAGCTCCAGGCTGGACCCGGCTCTGACCAAGGCCAGGCCAATGAGGAGTTATGGGAACACCTCTGTGATAACATATTTAAGAAGGAGGGAAAAAAAAGGTACAGGCAGATGAACATGGGCACTTAGAGAGGAGCAGAGTGAGAAGTTGTGGTTAACACCAAGGTCAGTGGAAAGGAGGGGGAGGAGATGCTGTAAGCACCAGAATGGGGCCCCTGCAGCACATGGTGCAGACCATGGTGAAGTGGGTTGTCTCCCCTGCAGTCCATGGGGGACCATAGGGAGCAGAGATTCATCTGCAGCCTGTGGAGGACTGGAGGACCCTGCGCTGGAGCAGATGGATGCTGGAAGGAGGCTGTGACTTTGTGGGATTTCCATGTCTGGAGCAGGGGCCTGACAGAGTCCTGTAGTCCATGGGAAGAGGAGACCCACGCTGGAGCAGGATTCCCTGGTAGGACTTGTGGTCTGTGGGGGCCTATGTTGGAGCAGCTATACTTGAAGGATTGTAACCTATGGAGAGGTGGCAGCATGCCACATGGCAGCAGCACCCGAAGAGCCGTTGTCCATGGGATGGACCCACAAAGCAGTTTTGTGGCAGACTGTTTTCATGGAGGAGACCCCATGGGGAAGCAGGGGAAGGATTCCCCCTCTCTGAGCAGTGGCAGAAACAACACCTGACCGTAACCTCCCACTCCTGTCTTCCTGGGCTGCTGGGGGAAGGAGGGAGATCTTTGAAAGAGGAAGGGGTGGGGGGAGAAAGGTGGCTGTAAGATCTATCAAAATTCTCCCTCTGAAGCTCTGATTTTGATAATAAATCCTTAATATTTCAAGTTGGAGCCTGTTTTGCCTGTGAAATAATTAATAAGGAGTTTCTTATGGTCCTTATCACAAAGGTTCGTGAAACCCTTTTAGGTCTTTTCCTCTCCTCTCTGTCTGTTTGCAGGGAGGGGAGTGAGAGAGTGAGGCTGTGTGTGTGAGTCCTTGGCATTTAGCCAGGGTTAAACCACTACACAGGTACTCCCAAAAATGCCAGGAGTGAGAGGATTTAGGAAAATTTATTTCCAAGGCCAGAACACTAAAAACAACATAATGGCACGTACACTGGGCATGAAAGAACACCCTGCTTTTCCCTCTCCAGGCCTTCTTCACGGCTTCCTCATGGGGCCTCCAAGATTGTCTGTGAAAAATTTATCATTTTTCAGGGACTTAACTCCTCTGCAAGACTTAACTTCTCTGAAGGAGAAACATCAAGTATCTATGGGAAGAGGTTTCTTCCAGGTGGCAGATGCTTTCATGAGTGACAGAAATTTCTTATGTTCTTGAATTAGATCTTCAAAAAAAGGTTTCTATACTTACACAGCTACATCCAGGACCTCTCCACCCACCCCTCAGGTATGTGTATTCCAAAGCCTTCGTTAAGAGGTAACAGAAGATCAATTTTCCCTCTTTTCCATATTTCAGAGCTCTCTCAAAACTGGTGATTGATCTTGGATCTCTGCTCGATTAGTTTGGATTATAGGAGATAATTTTGTCTGCCAAGTATTGAACTGTGCTATATAGGCATGTACATTCAAACTAGTTGGCTGGATGCCCTTTACAGTAACCTTAATCCATATTACTCTAAATTAGGACATCTAAATCACTGCTGCCAAATCACCAAACACCTCAGAGGACAGTAAGGCAAAGGCCATATTTAATTTTCTAAAAAGCTCTGCTATTTACCTCTTCTCTGCACAAATCACTGTATCTGTTTCCTTGTTCACTAATACATTATCCCCTTATGTCTTTATTCTCTGTCCATTATAGAAATCTTTCAATAACAATGAGATTCTTTGATGATATTAGCAAAGAATGAACACTGCCAATGTCCACTCTCATTTTCATTAAATGATCTATGCCTTTGTATAGATCCTATTCTTCATCTGTCCTTTGTGTAATGGTGAGCAACAGGTTTCTTAATTTTTTATGCAATACAGCTTTCATTTATATTTTATTCATTTAAACTGTCCTTGTCTATAGGGAAAATGCTATATCCATACAATAGATTTCAAGACTTTATTATTTCTGCATTGAGCATCAGGATAAAGGCCCAGAAAAGACAGTTATACTTGAAGACCTTAGTGTACACATTTAGATGGTTCTTTGAGAATTGTTTTCTTACAAAGACTAGGCTCACTTTTTGAAGAGACCCAAGTTCATATGATAGCTAATTACATTTTATTCCCTATAAAATTTGGATAGTTGTACTGTCTTCCTTCCTCAGATGAGGAAAGTAACACTTTATTCACTATTAAATAATTTGAATTGTGTTCTATCAGCTGAAAAAAGTAAGCTTAGACTTGTGGTTCAATATGTGGTTCCAAGGAGAGGTGAAATTGTACTTCAAAAGTCAAATCTCAGAACATTTGAAAGATCTGTGAAGAAGGTCAAATGTAACTCAATTTTTACCATGTTGCCTTTGTCCTGAGGAAAACAGGTCTAAGTCACCAAGATTAACTGATGTAGGATAGTTCTCTAATGATCAAACCGTTCAAAATTGCCAGGAAGAATCTTCAAGCAGATGTCACTGAGCAAGAAGCCAAGACAAAAACTTGTGGATATATAGCACAACTCTGTCAAACTGCCACTCTAAGGCCATAATTGCCTGAAGCCAGCTTGTTCAACCCACTTATTCATGGCTCTCTACTAGGGAATGAACTATCAAGACTGATGCAGTCAATATCACACCATGCAGAACCATTGCATTCAACTAAAATTGGAACTTTTGCGCATTTCTATGTTATTGGTCAGTCTTCAAGTTCTTTTGTACTGAAAGCAGCTACCTCTACTTGCTTGCTTTGCCCACTGGAGTAACATGTTGTGTTAGATCTGTCTGAGATGGAGTTCATTTCCCCATAATCTCATTCTCTCCCCCTTGTCTGGCTGGGAAGGGGAGTAATAGAGAGACTGGAAGGCACCTGGCAGCCAGCTGAGGTCAATCCATTACACACGTGTTGACCCATACAATTCCACAAAATATAATTTCTGTCAGGGGTTAAAATTAGAGTAAATATTAATATTTAAAATGCAATCTACAAAATATCCAGTTTAATTAGTACATTTGACATATTAATAATCAATACTTAAGTAGTGAAAGATTCTGCTGTTTAGGCTGCACTCTGCATGAATGATCATTTCTAAATTAAGAGATGCAAATTTAATCAATAGATTTAAAACTTTACATCACTTGCAGCACTCAAATTGCTTCTAATCAGGCTGGTAAAGTGAAAGCATCATTTAATTGTTTCTTCCCCTTCTTTGAAAGACAAATCCACCATAAGACTGGATTATGCTCAGAATAAACTTGATTATTTGCATCTTTTTCTCTTCTTTGTTATTCTTGACAATTAAAAGTGTATTTATAATGTCAGGAAAACAAGCAGTTTAAAATCCCAGAGATCATTTAGTCATTTAAAAAACTTGTGCAGAATCGACTTCTTAACTTGGATTAAAATAATAAAATTGATAAAATTTCATTTTCATATTGTAATACTTTCAACAAAGCTGAAACATTTTATTGCTGGTGAGAAATCAACCTTAATGTAGTTTATGTGCTTATTTTCCAGAATTATTAAAAAATATTGCTCATTTTGTGAAACAGACTGCATAAAGCTCTCAGTTTTGGTAACTGATATTATGAATCAAAAATTATTGAGAGTTAAAATTCCTTCTTTTTTCCCCTTGTTTTTAATTTTACAGTCTATGTGTCAATGATGCTGTCACAGCCATCTGTCAAAATATCTGCAAGACACCTTAAAATACAGTTCATACTAAATTTTAGCCTTGAAATTCATTTTATTTTTCAAGAATATTCATCAACAACTTGTCATACCCACTTCTGAAAAAGGGCAAGAAAGACTGAAGACCTAGTTTTACTTCTTAACATGAAAAGTCACACTGTCATTGATAGAACTGCTCACTTTCTTGACGACTCTTTACATGTGGAATTAGCATGAATTCTTTCATTTCATTTTCTAGGATTATATCTGCACAGTAATTATTACATATGCAGTTGAAAGTATCTTAAAAGCTTTTCAGCTCAATATATGCTGCATATTTTCAAGCTAAATCTTTTGACAGCATGCATGAAGTCTATATTTCCTTTAAAATGGACAGATAGAATTATCATAGAGAAGAATGTGACAGTTTTATTCTTTTTCTTGAAGCTGGCTGTGGATAGTGCTGCATGGAATGCCCCATACTTTCAAATGGAGGAGAGTAATTTCTTTATAAATTCTTCTATGACTCTACCTAGTTATTTAGCATGCAACAGTATTGCATTTATATAAAGAAACTTGGTGAGAATGTACTTAAAATGTTATTGAGTTTTCCCATAAGCCGCCTGAATTACTTAAATAATTACAACCTGCAGTTACTAGTGGGTTGCCTTCAGTAAAAAGTCTGCTTCTGAGTCATGGGCAACAGGATACTGAGACATTCACACGAGGTGAGCTGGGTCAGCAATATTTTCTTTCCACAAAATTCAAGGACAAAAATCATATGACACACACTTCGGAAAAAAAAAACCTGTGGGCATCACAACTGAGCCACGCTTATATTCTCTGACACAGATGAGTCACCAGAGCAGGAGTTTCCAGGGCAAAATATTTTTGGACACAGGAGGGAAGCAGAGATTATATTTCATCACTGAATTGTACGCAGGCTGTTGCATGGTCTCAGCACAGTGAGTTCCTAGAAGATCAGAGCTAAAAACAGCCCCAGATTTCTGACACTAGTCTTCAGCAAGCAAACAGCATCAGTTACTTTTGTGGTGGTGTGAGGACCTTCAGGAACGAATTCAGTGCTACCACTGTCTCAGTGTAAGGTAAACTGTGAGTATAAACTCACAGGCCGGTGTGAAGGTAATGTCCTTTCCATACATGCAAACCAAGCCAGGATTCTGACAGAAAGATTGCGTTCTGTCCTGCCTTCCTCTTCAATACAGCATGATAAGGACAGTTAGGGTTTAGAGCATCAAACACTCTATTTGTCATTAAATGTTCAACCGAGTTGAGTGCTTACAAGTCCCAGCAAACTATAGAAATCTTGGCTGAACAACTCATAGGTGTACAAATCTGATCAATTTATTCCCTAAAATCCACATCTCCTGGCTGTCAGATGTTAGGTGGAAAAACCCCCAAATCCATACAACATATTACAGTTTTACCATGCATCAGCAACCCCTCATTTAATAAATGGTGCCAGAATGACTAGAGATGTAGCAGACAGCTTTTGCAGAAAAGGCCAGGGCTGAAACTAGAAAGTGGGCAGCAGCTATTTTCATATGCAGAAAACTCAGACCTCTTCTTATGGAAACTACTTTCCATATCATCTCTACCAAATGGAAACTACTTTCCATATCATCTCTTCACATCCTTTGACAAGGATGACAAAACACTGCCCAAGGGCTGGTGTGAAGTCCATCCCCTTCCCTTCTCCTCCCCTTACAGACCTTATGCAGAGTGCTTGCATATACAGGCCTTGTCACTCATGTTCAGACAGGGCCACTGCAGGAGAAACTCCAAAGGAAAATGAAAAGAAAAGCACAGAAGGAGCTGAACATTCAGTTTAATTCAACTACTTTCTGTCAAGGTTTTATTCTCCACCTTTGATCTTCTTGGAAACCCCAAGTCACAGCCCAGCTTTTGCAATGTTGGGTATGACTAGCAGTACAGCTTTTACTTGTTTTTAAGATCTGAAATGGTCATCTGGCTTGCATATTGTTCTTTCATTATCCATTTGGCTACAGTGTTTCCCTGTGAAGAATTTTTGCCAAAGTTTCATAGGTATTCTGTAAGAAATAAGAAATTTTAAAATTGTCATATTTCCAAATTTTAATTCAAATGGATCATAATTTCCAGAAATTTAATGTATTGTTACCATGTAGAAATCTATACTGCTTTTATTTTCTTATGATTTTTATCTTGTATGCAATAGTTAAAATTAAGCAATATTCAATATCTTATTTGCTAATAGGAAGATCATTGGATACCATCTCTAAAATCTGAACAGTTGTGTTTGGGAATCCATGTATTGTCTAAAACTGTCAAGTTATGTGCTTTTCACTGATTGTGTAGACACTAAAATGTCATTTATTTATTTATTTTACTAGATAATGTACAGGCAATCAGTTATTCTCTGACCTCAGATCCCCTGGGCACTTCCCATCTGTCAGACATTTCTGTAACTACATGTTCTTTCCCTACATTGGACTAATGCACTAGGCTTGTACGCATCCCTTACAAACAAAAAGCTGAAATAAAAACAAGAAATGTGCCATATCCAAAAACACTCACCTTTGTTTTCCCTGTTCCTATTCAAAACTCCAGAGACTCATTGTTTTGACTATCTGTTTGAGCTTCATATTATTATATATTTGTGAGACTGTTTTGTGTTTTTTCTTCAGTGAGAATGAAAGCTTGAACTCTGTTCACTAAGGCAAAAAAAACCTTTACAATGAGGCAGGACCTCAAGGGATCCCTGTGTCTCTGTGGCAGACCCATCACAAACACGAGCCCTAAGGGTTGTTTATTTTCCGCTCCTTAATTCTTTGAGTAGACAATTTTAATGAAATACAGAATAATTGGACCTCTTTAAATGGTTAAATGTGGAGCTTCCTGGAAATGTTTTCCTTATGTATTTACACAGGATAATCTAAAGTGTAAATATAGCCCCTGGATAGTTAGCTCACATTGTAATGGATTGAAGAATACAGTAGTTCAGATTCACAGTTGACATTAGTGTTTTGCAAATATAGGGCCATTAAAGTCAAAGACGCTAAGTCAATTTACACCAGTTAAGGGTATGACAGTGTGTACAGAAGATTTTGTTCACTGGCATAATCATTCTGGATTTTACAGCTTCATGGGCTGAGGGAGCCTTTAATACAGTACTAGGGCTTCCCATAAGAAGGATTTCTTCTGCTATACAGAGGAAATGCATGGGGGGAAGGAGAGGAACTCACTCAAAAGCTTTGAAAATATCAGCGCTGTAAGAATACATCAGTGGATGGCTTCATTTTCCAGGTATGTGGGCAACAGACTTGGACTTCTTGTATTCCTGTTTTGCCACAACACGTAGCCATTAAAACGAGTGTGTATCTCATTCAAATCCACACACTTAAAGGTCTCTCCCATGTGTTGTAAAGCAACAGTACACCACCCTGGGAAGAAATCACTGCCATAGCTACTTGAGGGCTGGCTAGGAAAGAGGAAATGTAGGTCTCGTGCAAGTGTGGCTTTGACTCACCTCAGCCAAAAAATCCTCTAGGAATCACGTCTTTTATTTGTATTTTTTTGGTTCATGGTTTTCCCACAGATGGTTTGCCTTTAATTTTTGTGATTCACTGGGGAGGAGTTAACAGCATCTGAGCCATGGGCCTGAAAGGAGATGTGTTGGGCAGGTAAAAATCACAAGTTTGCTGCTCATTTGTGTGATACATCCTTCTGCTTTGGGAAGCAGAAAACATGAACGGACAAGTAAAATGGTCTTTCTTCCAATTATTCTAAACAGTTTAAAACTTTCTTTGTTATTATTTGTTTTTCACTACTCTCCTCTAAGTGTCTTTTCTAATCCACATCCATGAAGAAGAATACAAGAGCCCAACACCCAACAGGTGCTTATTAAATATATACAGCTTACATATTCAGCCTCGTTTTCTGATTTATTTCCTCACGAAGCTTACTTCACCTACTCTGGTGGTCATGGCCTGTACCTATTGCACAGATCACAGATATGTTTTCAGAGAAGAAAATTGCAAAAGTTGCCTCACAGACTTTCCCATCATCACTTTGCTTTTAAAAGAAAAACAATTCAACAACTAACCAAGGAGGTTGCTTGTTAACAACTTTAATTCCATTACTGAAGCGCATACTTATTTTATTCACTAAAGGCTTTCTTGACACTTTAAAAAATTTAAAAAGTATGTCTTTTAAAATTCAGGTTAGTTTTTTTGTTATTTGTTATAAAAGAAAAAATCTGGACACAATGTATATGTGGTTGTCAACTGATTTGCTCAAACTCTGCCGGGAGAGGTGGTGGCACAGACTTGGTATAAATAATAGCAGTAAGTGCTCATTTTGTACCTTTTCTGAATTTTACAATAGACTAAGAAGACTTCATGGAGGCATCTCCTCTTGGGAGAATGGGAAATATTTTTAGTGTTGAACACAGAAGGAAATCAAAACCTATGTGCAGCATTGATTAAAAAAGAGAATTCTCTAAGATTTATTAATTTTCTTTGGAAGACTTAAATTACAAATAATTTTTTTAGAAGTGTTACAAATAGATGTTGAAAGTGTAGGGTTTTCACTTGAAAAAATAATCACACGTAATAGCCTTATCTGATGCGAGGAAGAGATGTAAACTGAATCAGAGGGAGCACTGTAATGAGTAGAAAATACCAGAAAAGGAGCTCTGATGTGGTTATATTGTGAGAAATAATGGACCTGCTTGCAGCCAGAATATTCCACTTGATATATATAATGTTTAAGTCTACTAGTGAGAAAGTTATGTAATGCTGCAAGGCACATGCACCAGTTTCAGTCTGCATTTTTGCACAGATTGGTACATACCTACTCAGTTTTTAATCATTGCTCCAGGATGCAACTACATTTCCCTTAATATGCTTGGATACTAAAACAGTTGGTGGTAATTGTCTTAATGATTTCGGCATGAAGATTAGTAACCCTTGTAATTTTTATTCTTGCTAATATAAATCAGTTTACAAGGGCTCAGAGTACTTATTAAGCTGCCAAAGCAGTGTACACATTTTCAGTACTCAAATTAACCTCTGAGTTTAGAACAGCAGTACTTATTTTTACAAAAGTGATGTCTCTCTACTTTTTGAATAGGAAGCATTAGTAATCGGCACAATAGTTGGGAACAGACTCTGGATTTAAAGCACTGTAGGGGGATGGAGTAAACCTTTCACAAGAGATGGTGAGGAGATAGGCTGATTTAAGGATTTCTCCCTTTGTTCAAGAGACCTTTGGTAGATGGGAGACTTAAACTTGCATTTCTCTCTCTCTCTCCAGCCTTGCAGAGAAGTTAACTCCCTGAAAAGATAACTTTTTCACAGAGGACCTTGGAGGTCCCAAGAGGAGAGGACAATCAAGCTGTTGAGAAGGGTCGGAAAGGACAAAGTTTTGCATCTATCCACGCCCAGTGTTCACATGTTGTTAAGTTAGTGTTCTCGCCTTTAAAAAAAAAATTTTCCTAAGTCCTTCCACTGTCTGGTGTTTTGGGGGTACCTGTACTATCTTCCTTTATAAGCACTTTTTCCAGGAGTTAGGAAATGCTACCCTTCAAAATGAAATCCAGATATAATTGATCCAGGGGAAAAACCTCCATTTTCCTTTTTTTTTTTTTTTTGAAGAATGTTCATACTTGGGAATGATCATCGTTACTGTAGCAATACATTATATGTGGTTTATATATACTATGTAAAACACAATAATACTATATATATATAAAATGTATATAATTGGAGTCAATAAAGCCCCTCAATTTAACACAGTTCAAAGGCACTTAACTTGAAATGCATTTTGCAGCCCCTCTTTATTCTGTAAGTCAGTTCAATAAATTCTGCTGCAGTGTGAGGTTATGCGACCCCATAACATGAAAAACAAACAAATGAACAAATTCTGCAATGACACCAAGAGTCACTTGTGTACTAATCTGTTTGTAAAAAATTCCATTGAGGAATTGCTCTCCCTAGCATGATCACTGGAATAAAATAAATGCATATTTGTAAAAATGAAGATTGCAAAGCAGTCAAAAACTGTTTTTTAAAGACTGGTAGATACACATTTGTCGAGTAGTTCAATTTTCTGTTGAACCTGTGTACTTTTTAATTGCATCCCAAATCATTAGTCCCTGTCTCTAATCTAGAAACTCCTTTAAGTATGAAAAGACTGTTCCAATCTATGATTTTCCAGCACAAAGCAAGAGTTAGTGACTAGATTAACAAGAAGTCTCTAATGGAAAGAAAAGTTAGAATGAAAGAAAAGTTAAAGTGAACATTTAGATTTTCACCCACAATCAGATGCAAGACTGATAGCAGCTTATCTGACAAGTTTATTTAGCTTGCCCTTGCATCCAAGAGACACACTTGATTTGTCAGAAACCAAGGAACATTGCAAAAGACATTGATTTCTTTTTGTCAAAATTAATTTTCCTTGCAATATCTCAAAGATGAGATTATCAATCCACAAATTTAGGTTTTATTGTTCCTATTGTTTTTATTGTTTTCAGTTCTATTGACATTCACTGAATATTAAAGGTCTAAGAGTAACCACACAAAATTGTCTGAAAAATACTTTTCAGCAGCTCCACTTTTATTCTTTTTCGTTTCCTGCTTTACTTAGTTTTTACCATTTTCCAGTTGTTATAATGTATCTTTTATTCACTATTTGTGACATAAAACCAAAACCAGATAAACTCTTCTCTCATTTCTTTTTATATTCCTCATTCCTGTGTGCAGTTTTTGACAACCATCTGCTTAGATTAGCTTTGTGTCCCTCTCCCATTCATCCCTATCATAATAAAATATCAACAGAAACAATTTCTTATGGGAAAATAGAAACTTAATGATAAGTGAAAGCTTGGCTTGTTTTTTCATGACTCTCACAACCTATGTTGTATTTATTCACATGATCACACAAAGTTATAAAAAAAAATTAAAAGGTAAAGCTTCAACCCCAGACACTGGATTTCACAAAGGGATTCAGACAATACCTAATATTTAAAAATTACTGTAGAAGTTTTGCAAATGGCAATCAGCCTGTCAGATAAAATCTATGGGTGCAATACATGTAGTATAAGAGGAGGGCCTTTAAAGGCAATTAAAGGGGAGAAGTGACAGCAGATTTATGTAAATGAGAGCAAATTCATAAGGCAGCCACGCCTTACATAACTTCAGTATTTCTAAAACAGTGTGATCTTTTTACCTGTTAGGGTTGCAGCAGATGAGCAGTTCAGTGACTATCCCTGACCTGAGCTTTAGTGAATATCACAGACATGGAAAACTTCAAGAGTGATGTGAGAAATCACTGCACAGGAGAGATGACAGAGCAAAAATCAGAGCACCTCCAGTGACAGCACCATGAGGGCTGAAGGATGTCATAAGAGAGATTCAGTGGGGAGCATGGAGGTTTTCTGGGGAGTCAAGATTTACAAAGCCAATAGCACCAGGGTACCCAATTATTATTAATCACTATTATTGGTATTATTATAATGTTTTGCATTGTTTCAATTAACTGTTCTTACCTCAACCCATGAGTTTCACTTTTTTTCTGATTCTTCTTCCATCCCACTGGGGCCAGTGGGCAAGTGGCTGTGTGGTGCTCAGTTGGTGGCTGGGGCTGAACCACGACACTGTCACAGCCAAAGGCAGGTGAAACCCCAGCCCATTGGTCCTCACAGCTCACAGATCCCTGCTCCATGGCAGGGACAACTGGGGTGGGTGCACTTTCCCTGGCCCTGGAGTTCCCTGCCAGCACCTTTCCCAGGACCACACAGCATCAGCAACTACCCACCATCCACATTCCCTTCTCCCCCAGCATTCCAGGAAGGATACCCGCAAGAAGAAACACGTAGCTGGAGATACCTTGTTTTGTGAAAGTCTTCCCCTGCACACCCAGTTAGAAATTCTCAGGGATCTGATTTGTCTCTCTTTCGCTGGGTGGCTTTGGCAGCTGCATGCAACTTCTGATGTTCTAATGATTTTGTCTGGAAAGACCCTCAACATTTTTGTAGTAGTTACATTTTTAGTTGATATTCTCTACTCAGGGTTCACATATCTTTCCACAGATACCATACAACTGGAGTTTGAACACCATTGACTATTATCTTGGCTGTGGCCTCAGGTGCTCTCTGAGTGGTGTGTTCCCAGCATCTCTCCTCACTCTTTGCCCTCAACCTTGTAAACTTCCATTTGGCCATTTCAAAAAAGGAGCATTTTTTACAAAAGAAACACCTTCGTAAACAAATTAGACCAGTCTATGTATATAAGCTATTTTCATAATTATTTACTCTTCAATCAGCCTTAGTGTCTTTTGCACATTTTCTCAGTATTAAGTCCATACATTTTCTTCCAGATTTTTTGCTGTGTATCTAACAGCACTGGAACAAGTCAGTAAGGATTCTCATTTGAAATATCCACCACAGATGATGGTATAATGTTAGATAAAGCACTTTTTGCGACCTACTACTTTAGCAGTGTGACTGAGCACCTAAGTCTTTTAAGATTGTTTTCCATTAACCCTGTCTCCAGCTTCTAAGAGGTGCTGAATTTAACAGAAAAAACATCTCAGATATAAGAATCTATCTAATAATTAGGATATCTAAATGGCTAATAGAAAACCTAAGAGACTTTGCAAATTACTTTTTGGTCTTGGAAGCTCATGCTAACGGAAGGACCTTAGCAAAAAAAAAAAAATTAAATTGATGAGCAAGAATCAGATGGTGATATATTAACAGAGTTAACTTGTAAGGAACATAGTCTCATACAGGTTTCAGAAAATCTGAGAGAGAATTAAATTGATTTCTCTTGTAGCTCTCTTGAGAAAGAGGAAAAGAGGTGAAAGAAAAATAAAGGAAGTATCAAGAAAGACAAACAAATTTGCTGCAGCCATTTTGCAAGACTTATAAGCTGGATCAACTCTCAATTTCCTTTATTCTTCTTATAAGAAAATACCGGTGAATACTAAGCCCAAGGCACTGAGATAGCATAAATATAATTAATGGTTAGTAGTGACATAAAATAAATAAATACTTCAGCTTTACAGGACATTCCAGGGTAGAAATGTAGCCAAATATGTGCACTACTAAGTGAAAAATTAAAAATCTTAATTTCTGGAGGCTTGTGTAGTGCTGTTGAATGTGATTTTTAAGTGCATGTCAGTTACTTTATTAACCTTTCAATTATGCTGTGCCAATGAGTTTACAATATGAATAGATGTTAAGTCCAAACAGTATTATTTGATCACATACTCAAATATGGGAAAACCACTCTACTATTATTCTAGGAAAATAAAAATATACATATGTATAGTGTTTATAAAAACAACAAAGTTATAACATTTTCCCATGCAACATAAGAAATGCACCTTCAAGAACGTATTTAACAACTCTTGATATCTCTTCCACACGTTAACTCACATGCTGTGAAAGAACATTGTTCAAGACTATAGAAAAAGTATATAATAAACTGCTTAATCACTGTTTCAAGTGAAAACCTGAAGGCAACTTTTATTGTGGAAATCCTCTTGCCTTTCCATTAAATTTTCACCCCTTCTGAGTGGATGCAGGAAGGGAGGAGGAGGAATTATTATTACTGATTTAATTAAGCTACTAAGATTCCTGGTCCAGTCCATAGGGAAACGACAACTTTGAGATTGCGAATTGGTTGTAATCATCTCACCTCATTATTATTTTTGGCATGAAAATAAATTGATTTTGTATATTTTCTGTTCTCATTACTGTACTTGTCATAAGAGGAAACTATCAAAATTCTAATAATACCTGATGTACTTTGGTAATTATGGTACTACACTCCACAACTTTGACATTTTCAACCTCATTCTTGATTTGCTGATTATTCCACTCCTCTCCGTCAGGTTAATAAAGGTTGTAAATATGGAATCAACAAGCTAATTTTCTACAAAATGCAATTGCCCCATTTTATCCCTTTCCAGCTTTCAACTATAGTTGGAAGAGGAGGGAGTGAACAGAAAATTAAGCTGAACTGCACTGGCATTAGTGCATTTTAAAGTATTGGAATTTTTGTTGTACAATGAAGTAAATTATAGAATAAATAATATCCCTAAATATCACATTCATGTTCGAGTCCAAGGATTAAGTTCTTTTCCTAGAAGTAGGCACATTCTGCTAGTGAAACTGAACATCAATTGAATGGGTTACAAACAAACAAATGTTTTTGTGTTCTTATACATAGAAACATTGTTATAGATTATTAGAAAAAAATACTCTTGGACAGCAAAATTTCCATCAAAAGCAAAACAGAAAACCAGAAAGTTATTACATTATTCATCCTCTTCTCTGTGAACCTGTGGCAGAGAAAAGGACATGAGACAAGCCTGTCAGCAATGCCAGTAATGCACTGCTATGTTCCTTTTATTTTTAGAGAAGGCAATCTTTAAACCTTCTCCAAATCAGAAGACCTCTTAACTTGGGAATGAAGGGAAGGACAACAAATACAGAACTGAGAAAGGACCAAAATCATGCTAGACAGCAGAAAATCTTCAAAAATATATCACCTTTTCCTCCAATACCAGCAAAATCTGCCCTTAAAGTGATGCAAAGTTACACAAAATTACATGGTGAAGTCTTCCAAAAATATCTTTCAAAACCCATGCCTTTTTAGAAATCTGTTTCTCCTGGATGAAGGCACAGCTCAATGGACACACGCCTCTGTAATCCTATGCTCTATTTTTGTAACTCACGCCTAAGTCCAAAAATCAAAATTCCTTACAGATCCTGATGGTGAATATGTGACTGCCCTCCTTCCAGGGCTCTGCCTTGAGTAGGAACATGAAACTTAGGCTGAAAAACTTCCACCGGCATCCGGTCACATTCTTACACCAGCTGAAATCCTTGATTCAAGTTTTCAAAGCAGTTAAGGGATCAAGCTCCAGCTACATCAGAGAATGTATTTTGATCTATAAATCACAGAAACAGAGATATTTTTCAGGGAACACAGGGAATGAAGATCACAAAAGCCAGAACAAAGCATGCAAGAGCCAAGGAGAATGCATCTTCTCTGTAAAGAGGCACAGCTCTGAAGGGATGCTCTGTCTTTGAAAGGACACCAGACAGAGAGGGTTTGATTGCCTTTCAGACACATCATATGGCCCCACTTTAAGTGACAGAAAACACTTTTGATCTCTAGCTCACTAATCCTCCCAGAAGACCTCCCCAGCTGCACTCACAAACTAAAAATTAAAATGCCTGGTCCTCATAAAGTTTTCAAATCAAAAAGGCAAAAGCATCAAAGTCTTCATAAATTTTATGAGTTATTACAATGTTATTAGGCTACATGAAGCTACCTGGCTCCTTTACCATCATCTTCTTGATCAACACTAATGACGAGTTTCTTTCCAAGCCCCATAATAAAATGAGCAATCTTGGAGAACAAAACCAAGTAGAAATAACACTAGTGAGCAGAAGAATTGGACAAGACACATTAAGTGTAAAAAGCCAGAGATGCTGAGATCCTATTTCTAAAATCTACTTGGCACTTAATCAAAAGTATTATGTCAGAATTTGACATCACATTGCAGGCAACTTTCCTGAGTGGCCTATATGAGGTTGTGTAAGCATCAGTGCACATCTTGACACTGAACTGGGATTTCAAATCATGTGAGAGTCTGGTTCCCATACCTTCTTTCTTCCTTAAGGATAATTCTTTCCCATCTTCCAAAATTAAGGTAGATGTCCCATCAGTCTACAGCTTTCTAGCACATGTTCTCTAATTTTACAATTTACAGCTTTGAGCAAATGACTCTAGTGATAGAGCAAATTCTTGTGGAGAAGATAAAGGTTATAGAAACAACATCAGATAAAAATGATGAACATGATTACTTGCAACCACCAAAACAATTTCTATGGAAAGGACTCAAAGTGGCTAGAAAATCTGATAGCATTAAAAAAAAAAAAAAAAAGAGGCAAATTATTTTTGTAGCTATATTAATCACTTGAAGTTTTAAAATCAAATAAAACAAGTCTGTGGAGAAAACAAAACTAGTTTCACTTAAATTTAGAGCAATATTGTGACTGACCTTAATAAAATCACTGGGTGTCTAACATGATTCTGCTGTGTTGGGCTTATTATTTTGTCTAGACAAAAGGCAAGATCATATCTGTAAGTCACATAACAGTTTTGTATCTGTTAGGGAACAATAGTACTAAGCAGAAAAGATTAAAGATAAATTGCAGCAAAGATTTGGTTTCTTCTGCGGGCACATGACCTATACAAGAAAGATACACATCTATCACCTTATAGAAGAGGCTTCCTCTGACTCTGTTAGCAGAAATAATTCTCAAAAGTTATACTTTAGTTGGGTTTTTTCTTTATATAGAAGCTATACATTTTAAACAATTGGGAAATCCCAAATTTGCAGGCCAGGTTGTGCTGCTTTTTAAGCCTTCTAAACAATCAGAAATTCATTAGCAGCTTACTTTTTCCCTGGAACCCAAATGCTCTGAGGCAGGTATTAAATACTCCTACTTTCAAGCCTTAAAAACAAATTCACAATCTGTTCCATATTTACTAATTCACTAAAGTTTGATGGTCACTGGGAAGCAGATGTTAGGGCTTTCCTGGTAATGTAAACATCTGTGTTTGCTATGAATAAGTAGAGCTCTTACAATACAAAAATCATTATGAAGGAGCAAATAAAAACCTTCAAAGAACTTAATAAAAATTAACCTGTTCCAAGTAATGCATTTTTGCAGAGGTGATCTGAATGTTGGTTCTTTCCAGAAGATCTAAGGAAGCCTCAGGCCATATTTCCAGACAGTATGTAACAGAAACAAAAAAAACACAAACTAATTACATAAATATGTGTTGATTATTAGTGGTTGCCAAATAGATTCATTTGATATTTTTATGATCCGAGTGTTTTCCATTTAGCCAGCAGACACTGGCAATCTTGTTCCGCAGAGAAAGCCATAACAGACCAAATAAACTATTTTATACAATAAAGCTGTTCTGCCCTTAAGGTACAGAGCTTTTCCATACTGTTTCCATTTGAAAATTTATTCAGATTATGAACCCCCTGCTGACACTGATGCCTCTATTTCTCTCTCCCTTCCCAACTCTTAAGTCAAATTGTTGGGTCAGCACTTGTATTTTTGCTTTGATTAGGTGAAGTCTCTGTGGAATGATACAGTACATTCTAAAACATATTTTACTGTCTGCTGTGAGCTTACATATTTGAATGCCTAATTTACAGGCATGCTCAGGGAAGTGTTGATGCAAAGAAACCTGCTATTCATACACAACTCAGATCAAAGTGGTACTTCTCAGCAATGTGCTTTATAGCACCAGTTAAATAATTGAGAAAAAGTCCACCCCAAAACATCTGCAAGTAATTTAAATTAAATTTTAAAATTCATGTCTGACTTTTGCATTGCTTTGCCTTTCTGCCTCTCCTGTGACCTGGGTTTGTTACCACATGACCCCATGCTCTACCCACTGTGCTGACCACCTGAACGATGGTGTTGATGCAAGCACAGCCTCAGGCCTGGGCAGATGTGAAAAAGTTTTAAACACATTTCCAGCTGACCAGAAACTTCATAAAGGCATCAAATTCAGGGGTCTGTACCCTGTCTCTCAGCTGTGCTCAGTAGCATGGGCTTACCAAGCCTTTGGCTATGCTCAAACCACAAGAATCAGATTTTAGCAAAGGCAAATCCACTTCCACCTGCCTGAGATATACTGCACAAATCCTGCCCCATTGCTGAGACGTCCATAATAGAAAATAAATACGGAGAACTGAGCTAGGTGCCTTAATGCAGATGTGATTCACCAGCTGAAATCCCTTTGGGACTCGGGGATCAACATGGTTGCAAAGACGCATCGGAACAATAGTGATGGAGCCCAGCATGAGCTGCTTTGGTGCAGATGGAGCCACAAGCCTGCAGAAACAGACATCTAATTTCTATTTACATTATCTAGGCTTTAGAATGTTGTTCTGTACAGTTCTTGTTCCTTCATGTGAGAAACAACCACCTCTGTGTGCAGCCCTGAACCACAGCAGAGAATGGATTCAGCTCTCAGATCATACACTTGTCATTTTTTTCCTTAAGAGGGGAATATTTTAACTGGATCCCAGTGAAATTCACTTCATATTATTGCTTTGGGAAGGAACAATCAGTGGGGATTAAATATTTTAACCTAATATTGCTGCCAAACACCTTTTAATGTTGAAAGGCACCCTGAGTTATGGTTTTGATTAAATAATAGTATTCATATATTGTTAAAAGATGTGCTCAGCACTTTAAGATTGCTCAGCATGCCAGATTAGGAAATTAACAGCAAACTCAAAAATGTTAGTGATGTTGCTGTTTAGTGAGCCAACAATAATCCCAGTAATGATACCCTGGGGTAGTGAACAACCCACTCCCTGTGTATCAGGACTGTAACTCATTACAGGACACAGTACAGTCCATTAAGAACTAGAAAGGTCTAGGCCAGAAATCACAACATATCCATTAGAATTTATGAACAATTGTTGAAATTTCAAGATGTTGTTTCACAAGCAAGAGCTTGAGATGGACTAATAAAATGGTTGAAATTTGCTATGGGTTTAAATGTCCTAATAACCACAGTCTGTCAGGTGGATACCCCCTCTAGAGGAGGTACCTAGGCATCCCCACCTGAACCTTAACATTTATTAACCCATTGAACTTTGTGTTTCAGGGCTTCCCTCACCCCTGATGGATCCAGACTGTGACCATCACTTTGACCAACACACATCAAAATTACATAAACAATCGAGTCTCGTCGCTGGATCTGCAGGTGGTGATATCTGACCCTTCTTATCCTTTCTTTCTCTTTCTTTCTTTTCCTTATGCATTTCCTTAAATGTTATCTCTATGCTTTTTATATTGCTGCATTTCTATAGATAACAACCAAAATGACTACATACCTCCTTTCTATTGCAAACGAGTTGTTCTAAAATAAACCTGCCATATATATATCAGCAATGGAAGTCCAGTTTCCAAATATTCTATTTCACTGTAATTTTAAAAACAGAATAAATCCAAATTGTCTTGAATAGCTACATTTAATCCCACAACTTGAACTCTATATATCTCAAATTTTGATTGAAGCTGAAACGTAGAAATGCAAGTTAGCCTAAAGAGTATGAAACATCTTGTAAGCTCCCTTTCTCATGAACTCCCACTGACTTCAGTGAAATTATTATTGCTATTGATTACTAGAAATTACTATTGCCATCTTCTGGTGTAATTGAAAATTGGAAGTTATTCTGATTAAAACATGTGTTGAGATTGCTGATGCTATCTAGTGCTGAGCATTGTACTGTTCCTTTTGGAACTAAACATGGAATGCATAATAGGTGTGGTTCTCCTCTAAATAAATAGCTGTGTTTCTCCACAAAGCTTTTTTGTAAACTTGGCACGTGTAGAACTCAAGATTGGTCTTGAAAAATAGATAAGAGGGAAATAGTGATGACAGGTCAAGCTTGCTAAATTTCTGAACTTTTAATAAAATTCATTTTGGATAATTTATTGGTTTGGTGTGCTGTGTTTGACTAGATTTCTAAGAATAATAAGTTTCTATGATAAATTCAATAATAGTATTTATATGCTATTATTGATAAAAATTACCATCAACCTTTTCTAGAATTTCAAGGATTTGAACTCTGTAAAAAAACACACACTAGCTTGCACCTCCAATGAGTAATAGCCAAATTTCTGATGACAAGAGCAAATGTTCATGGTTCTAGGTTAAAAAGTAAGGGGGAAATCTTTGGGCATACTCAAAATATCTTTGTGTAATTTTTAGCCTGATTATGAAAAACAACATAGGCCAGCCCACTAAAGAAAAATCCACTTGTTAAAATTAGCCATGAAGGTAATAAAAACCACCAGCTCAGGAGTTAAATCTTGCCATATTAAAGGCTGCTGTGTAATACATATTCCAGGGTAAAGAATATTGACACGTTTTTAAGTATTTTATAAATATTGCAAGGTTTCAGCTGCAAAGTAAAATGAACAAGTTTCAGCCTTGAAATAGGTCAATGAAGGATCCTTACTAGTCAGTAAGGATTGAGTCACCAGGGAATTTTAAATTATTTGATGGCTTTATATCACTACGTATAACCTTCAC